>JBBPTO010000577.1:0-26634 GCA_038094155.1 Pulveroboletus cf. aberrans
CCATTGGATGGATCAGAGGATAGGATGGAGGGCAGGATTTGTGTGGGATTGGCATACTCCTAAATGAGAGGCGGAGTGGACTGGGGGTGATGGTACCAGTTATAAGGAATGAATGGATGCATTGAGACAGAGGTATGAAAGGGTCAGGGAGTAACACAGCTTCTGAGGGTAAGGTCAGATGGTCCACAGGTCTATCTTTGTCTGGACATTTCTGGAGGAACTGGAGTTGTCACAGAGACACCTCAAGTGACAAAGGTGTTCTGGTTTGGAGGCTAGAGAAAAGACTTGAGATAGGAATCTTGATGTGGGCATGAAGAAGTCATAGTCAGAGTAGTGACAGTACAAGTGGAAGCTTGAATATACTGTTAAGACTGGATCTCCTCCACTCAAACTATGGTTGGAGATCAGAGGTCAGAGGGAGTGAAAGGCCAGAGATGGCCAGAGATCCAGAGGATTGTGTTTAGAGGGGTAAAGGCTTGGCACAGGACTTGTGTGTCATGCCCATGCACTGTCACAGCCTTCTTGATCAGAGATGCATCAGAGAGAACCAGAGAAGGATAAGAGGAGAAGTCTATGATGATATTCAGGCTAAAGTATCTACATACAAAGTTGGAGTATATATAGTCAGAGGAAAGTCAGAGGCTATGTACATAGATATAGTAAGACAGAGTTGTAGAAGTCATATGCCTGAGCTGTGCTACACAGCATCAGATGGAACACAGAGGTGAGACTATACTAAATACAGAACAAGAGACATACATAAGGATATCAAAAGGAAGTCTGGAGGAACAGAGTTGCATATGGATGGAGATTGCACCAGAGATACAAGCGGAGTTGTGTTCTGGAGTCTGGAGTTGGGTCAAATGGACAGGATATGACAATTGTGCAGGCTCACCTGAACAATCCTCGTTGTATTAAGGCACATATTTCCTTAATCATAATTATTCATACTGATGTATCATTGATAGTCTTGGTCTGATGGCTTCTTCACTCAACAAACCCTTAAGACTCTTGGGCTATGCATACAATTGGGCCAAAACCCTGGAGAAATTTGCTTCAATTGCCAGTCCCATACAATGATGAGTTTGTGGTCATTGATGTTCATGCAGTGCATGTTATAGCTCTCAACTTCTGTGGCTGTGAGCAGGGTGCAAGCCACTACAAGCAGTTGCTGCACACAAGATGGTTTCCAGCCATGGTCCAAGAGCCTTGTACTGCAGTCACATTCACTGTAATGGAACATTAATTACCATATACTATCTTTGAAATCCAAGGTAACCACCTATGAGTTCTTCCATACACTTGCTTGGCAGATGGACAACACTGGTTTATTGCCAATCTGTGTGAGTGACTGGTATATATACATACATGTCTCTATTTGATATAACTTGCAGGATCACTACTCATTATTCATGAGAATGGTCAATGAATGGCATAATATCAAGGCTTTGAAGCGCACCAGTTGAGACCATGATTATGCAGGGGTGGAAGCTATGCAACCAGGTGCACTGGCTGTGTTATGCCCTACATGTACATGGCCCCAGCCTGGCAAAAATCTGCTGGTCAATTGGAAAAGCTCAGACAAAAGGTGAGACCTTCATCAAATTGCTGAGCCACCAGTTCAACTCATGGATATATAGATGGATTTATGCATTTTTTGTAGCAATCAATGCAAACTTCTGGCTCAAGTGCCATAACGTCTCATCAGATGAGAAAGATCCTGGCCTCAACTCTGGGTGGGCATGCTGTGTCAAAGATATTGATTACAAAATGTACTTGAAAGCATGTCCCTCAGCTGGGCAAGAGATGAGTCCCTCACTTGCCATATGAGTGGGGATAAGCATGGCTTTAGTGGAGCATGTGCATGAGTGTCATATCCATGACAACTCTAGTTCCTCTAGAACCAACTCCACTCATATCTCCAGTGAGAACTCATCAATTATGCACCCTCAACCCTCCAGATCTCTGTATATATGATATGTCATCTCTTTGTTTCTTATTTAGTTAGTTTCCATGGTCTGTACCTTTCTCCGATCCTGTGCAGCACAGCTCTGGCGAACTGCGCATCCAGTGCACTGCTCTGGTTATGCTTCCTCCGAACTCTGTCTTATCAATCATATACATACATACTTACTCATCCATCTCCTCCATAGTATATATGTACACACCCTCTGTAACGGCTTCAGTTGTGATATCGAATAGACTAGATGTCCTCTGATACTCAGCTTGATGCCAGACTTCCATTGTAACCCAACAGTAATCCTCACTCTCCTCTGAGTCACTCTGACTCATTTCTGCACCTCTGAACCCTCTGACAAATACAGGACCACACACTGAGACTTGGATAGTGGTGCACCACATAAGGTGAAGCCAAGGTCCTATCAATATCTCTGGAGTTTGTCCACACAACTCTAACAATGAGCTGCAATGCAGTCAATCAACCAGACAAGTCTTCAAAGGACCTTGTGGCAATAGATGTTGGTGCTGTTGACTGTTGGCACAATATGAAATTGCCTTGTAGCATGGAAGACCCTCAAAAGGGTGAAAGGTATGATAATTCTCTTTAATGTGGCAGGATTTTAACTAACAGGTTGCATAGATATCTCAATATGAATTACCTCATATTTTCTGCCCTTTTGCACTTCTTTGCTGTATGAACCCTCAATCTCTCATATGATATCATGTGCCAGTGATTCAAGAACCTCTGGCAGTATGTGCCAACTCTACCAGCCCATATGCAGATGGATCTGGCAACAAAGTCAATCAATTATTTCACACCGAAATTTCATCTACCAGCTCATGTCAAACACATTTTTCATTCAACTGGTCACCAGGCATGGGACGAACAGATGGAGAGGCTCCAGAGAGAGGGTGGAAAATTTTTAACTGTATTATGCCAAGTATCAAAGAAATGAGACCAGGTTCATGCTGTGACATGATAGACAACAATTTCAGGGATTTGAACTGGAAGAAAAAAATTTCATTATGTATGTGTTACTGTATGCAGATATATGCCATTACTGGAAGGTCTAACTGGTCTGACTCAGGATGCACACTAAATTGCAAGCTTGTCACAGCCATAAAGTTGTAGGCAGAACATTGTGAAGCCCTGTGAAAACTATGAGATTCAATCAATGCCATGGTGAAAGGCATGGAGGAACTGCAGACCTGGACATGGGATGTGAAAGCTTGGAAAGCAGACAAGTTGCAGCCAAATCTATTCAATAGTCAGGTGACATGTATGCCATATCCTTCACATCTGTCATTATTTGAGTCTGATGTTCCTTCAGTGGTAACAATGGCTTCCATCTAATATCAACTGGCTCAGCAAGATGCTGATAACCTTGCAAGTGGATTATCCATATCATTACACACTGATATTACACCAAGTGTGCTGATCAGCACTGGGATTGATCTGAAGAGCACACAGTGAGTGATGCTGTCCTATCCCACTGAATATTGACCCACAACTCACCAGCCACAAGCTTAGAGCAGATACTGCCTTGTTAGGACTCCATGCAACCAACAAACAAAAGGTGAGACTGGTGATCCATTTGAACATGTTGCAGTGACAAATTGAGGCCTGATTTGCAGTCCATGCATTGTACTTTCCCACCACAGTCCTCCTATGTGCTGAAGCTGACAGTCAAATGACATCTGCAGACCATGGAGAGAATATCCTGCTTTGCCTGCCCTCCAACATTTGTGAGCTAGTACCCTGTGACCAGAGGATGCTTGAAATCGAATGGGACTTGTGCACAGCAGAGGCAAATGATTCCCTCAACAAGTGTTGTTATCATGTTCACCTCCATGCACAGCTTCTTGAATTCAAAGATCAAAACATACATGGTCAGAGCACAAACACTAGTTTACCAAAATCCCTCTGTGCACTGGAAGAGTGCCTATCACTGAGCCAGGTCAAGTACTCACACACTCACACAATGTTGGTCAAGCTCAGTGACAAGATTGAAATGGTTGGCTGGCAATGCAAGTTCAACAGTTGAAAACAATGGATATGCATCCAATGGGCGATTTATTGAATGGGGAGACTCATGGGACTGCAGTCATGTCATGGATGTGGTTGACTCAAGGTTTGCCAACAGATGATGATGCCAGCCTGCAGGGCAGTGAGTACTTCCACTGATGTAATGAATTGCCCTAATTCCACACTGTGTAGCTCTTTATATCGAGTACATGAAAGCCAGGGCCCACTATAACTGCTGGAATGAAGAAGTCATGCTCATCTTGGAGGAAATGCATCAGGTACTACTGGCATTCATGGAATGGAAAGCTAGCACATGGGAGAAATATGGATCTCTTCACATGTTCGACAAGCCAGAGGATACAGAGGCCTTCAAGGTATATGCAAAATGCCAGGGATCTCTGAGATGTGGGCTCTTCACCAATTTTTCACAGAATTGGTGTGATGTAAAGAGCATCTTGATGACAGGCCTTGCAACTTACAGTGAGGGGCTACTTGGACCAACAATTGACTCTTCCCCAGATGTACATGTGGACGAAGACAGCACAACATATGTTAACTAGAGCAGCATGTTTCTGTATGTTCAGACACTGCCAAATATAGTTCTGGTCAATTGTGTGGGGTAGATGATGCCAAGAAGCCTGATTATACAAAATTGACATGATGAAACACATTTATGACACTGTTGAAAAGAAGCAATGATGTGCAGGTGACAAATCCAGCATGGCAGTTAAACCATGCTTCAGTATGCATTGTGTCAGTACAGTCCTGGGAATATATGTCAAAATGCAACACCTCCAATCTCCGGTCATCTCCAAGGTCATCCACTACAACTCTGAGTTCAATGTGCACCAACTCCCTCAACTCCGCTCTGGAGCATCTCAGAGTTAACCATTTTACCCAGTGAGGTCCTTTTCTCCCTTTGGACCTCATATATCCTATTCCGGACATTATGTCGGAGTTACATCGGAGTTCAAGCGCTCTAATCTCTGTCACTATTTAGTCAATCCAGTTTTGTCATTCCTCCCTCAGTTGTTCCACTACCACTGTGCAACTGAGGTTAGTTCTTTAGCTACATCCAGCTTTCTTTTTACTTATGTCTATAGTCTGGGTATCTCTACCCCTCCATAGAGTGCACACATTCTGACAATATATCATGAATAGATGTGGATTACAGTCAAAGATATATTACCCTTTGCATGATGCTACAGTGTCAGGATACATCAAAACTGCAACTAATGGTGGGTATGTGTCAACCTCAGAGGAGGTCAGAGAGAGGAGTTATATTTTGACAGTATATTCTTTGTGTGATATCATAATTTATGATGGTACTGAGTTATCTGTGCGAATTACAACAACACTCAGCTATAATCAGTTTGGCATGTTGGTAAAAACTTGACAATACATATGATGAAATGTCAGCCAGAGATTATACAGCATTGCCTTACCATTATCTTGAAGATAATGGACTTGTCATTTCCACATCTTCCTTGTGTCAGGAGATCATCACTTCCCCATATTACACATTGATTATGGTCAATGTTTTATCAGATTATAACAATATTATTACACTTGAGCTCATATATCTGGACATAGCTCTACCACCTCATTTCCTGATATGGATGTGACTGATATTTATGCTTCAGAAGAAAAAGCTACTGGAAGATTGGATCAGTGATCAAGGTGTTATAGGGGATATGCATCAAGGATTACAAATTTCAGACCATGCCATTGGCTTGTGCTCAGCAGATCATAAAAAATCACTCAATGCTAGAGGTGAGATGAGAGACCCTATGTTAGAGGAAAAGTCAAATTATAAATTTGATAGGAAATGGGATGGCCACAGTGGTCAAAGAAGAGGGAAGCTGAACAGTGATGCATGGCCTACTTGGGGGGGACTGAATGAAGTAACCTGTCACAACAGATACATCTTATACTGAGCTTTATGCTAAATGTGGACTTAGACAAAATATAAATAAAATGTAATGACACGTCATATCACCCTGCACTTGACACTTAGAAAACAAAACAATCACCTTTAAAATAGCCATGGCCAATTTTTTTTGCAGCGATTTTCAGTTCACAAGGCTTTATAATTCTGCCGGAAAGTGTCAGGCCGAAACCAACAATCTATATTCATTTGGTATCATGATGGAACAACTTTTTCTTTTTTCCTGGTGGTGAGCCCTTGGGGGAAGACACCAAAGGGGGCTTTGAAGGGCCCGCACTCTTGGGCCGGGTAGGCTCAGAAATGCGCATACCCTTGGGCTGGGGAGATTCCGAAGGGACCCCCAGGACTGGCAAATACCCACTCTTTTTTCCTGGTAGTGAACCCTTAGGGGAAAACACAAAAGGGGGCTCTGAAGGGCCCACACTCTTGGGCCGGGAAGGCTCAGAAATGCGCATACCCTTGGGCTGGGAAGATTCCGAAGGGACCCCCAGCACTGGCAGATATCCATTCATGTGAAAGGGTAAGCAGAGTGTCCTGCCCCAGTTAGGGAGCTGCTCGCGAGAGGGCATCAGTGTCGCTCCACCTCACTTGCATAGTTAACACTCACTCTTTCACAACATTGGAGGGAGGGACGGTCACGGCCCCAGCATGTCGGGCGCTCCCCTATCTCAAGGCAGTTCTCGAGAGCCTGCAGGCACTGTCATCGGCTGCAATGCACCAATTTATGAAGGACGGGGGAATCTCACTATTAGTACGGGTATTTTTGGTTGAGGTTTGGAAGGCCAGGGACAACACATAGGATCTCCCCAGGTCTGACAATACTGCGAATCATCTTGGCTGGCGGCGACAACTGCAACAATGGCGGCGGTAGGGAGAAGGAGAGTGGAACGGAGGTACATGCTATGTACGTTGTGTTCAAGGATCCCGGAGTCGAAGAGATAATGAGGTCCTGCAGCAAGCACCATAACCTGCCTTGTATAAAAGTCAATTTCTGCCCGGTGGCGTTCACCTTGCCATTGGGCGTAAGCGTTGCCATTGGGATATTTCTCGGCCAAGTCTTGGCTCGTCTCATGTCCCCGAAATCCGTCAGTAAATTTAGTTCAAACGCCCTCTGTCAGCTCCTGGTAGCGTAGAAGTATGTCATCGTGACGTCTCTTGCTTCGCTGGCTCAGACCTTCGGCGCCGCAACGTTCGCTACGAACACGATCCGGGCTAGCCAGTCTTATAAGCTTCGGCTGTTCCACCTCTGGTCCAGCCTCCTACGAGCAGTCGTCTGTGTCTGACACATGTTTCACCGAATGCCCAGGAGCAGGTCGTGCTTTAATTTTTGGGAATGCATCAGTTTTGATCCCCATTCCGGGGTCTCTTGCCGCAAACTCAGGTATTGGTTTCTCCTAATAACCTTTTATGGAGCTGACCGTTGTGCTGAAAGTTCTGGGACACGAACGTCTCCGGCAGCCGCGCAGACAGGCAATGTTACCTTGTTACAAAGAACGACCCATTCCATTCCCATGTCACATTTCCTTTATGGCCTGACTGTCAAGTGCGTTCATATGTACTTCTATCACGCCAACGCGCCTTACACTGTTTCTCAGTAACAACTGCGACGGCACCTCGGTGATCCTTCTCACACTGACTATAATGTCACCGTGGTGTGTTTGATTACACCGAATGTTTCAAGTTGACTCGAACTTGACCTGCTTCTTCAACTGCTCGCTGAACAGGGAGCAATTTCGACGCTGGGCTCAATTCTGGCTGAACGCTGGTGGCGACAACGAGCACCTTTGGAATGTATGTCTGAGGAGTCTTCCGTCTCAATCGGGATCGCGCTGGCCGTAATATTAATCTACCTGTCAGCATGAATGGTCGACACACGCACACGCTCCAGGTACGTGGCAGCCGGCATTTCCATAACCCCTTTGGAGCCGGTTCTGAAATTGCTTTTGTAGCACCCTTCAGTCTCCCTGTTTTCCAGAGGGAAGTCCCGAAGGATCTGAAGTGAGTTGATTCGTGACAGGGAAAATCTCACCTACATGCGACTGGTTGGCTTATGCGACGCTTGCTTTCAGCGCCACTTCGTCCAGGGAAACTTACAGAAGGCCTTCCAGTTGTTCCAGAAGCTCCCCACGTACGAACGGTTGGCCAATACCGAAATCACGTCTTCGTTTGACCAGGCGCATAACGCGGACGACATAGCAACATACTATAGAGGTATACGCTCCCTTTGCTCTTTGGTCATCCATGTCACTGAATCTGAGACGATCTCACTTTTTTTTTCTAATTCAGGCCTGCTGTGGGTCGTCCGACAGATCGGAGCGTATCAGTTGGTACTGTCGATGTCTCACAAGTTCGTTTATCTTCGATCGGTCCAAACAATGCGAGTCGTTAATCCACTGTCTTCGAGTTGGCGTACTTTGTGCAGAGAACACCAATCTGGTGTTCTCGGCCAAGAAAGCGCTCATGCAGTTGTGCGAGACCGGTGCTCTCCAATCGGCGGAGACGGCCAGGATGGACACGCTTTGGCAGTGCGTTATCACCGTGTCTGTGACCTTTCAACCTCGAGCATCTTAGAACAGAGGGTAATCCGTCTGAGTGATCTGTCAATGCGAGTAATTGGTGGAGCGGATCGTAACAAAAGAATCGTTTTGGCCTCCGTCTAGTGTCTTTGTGTACCCTTAGGTCCTGGTTTCATGAGGGGAGGAAAAAGAACGAAGTTGATCGCTCTGATATAGGCATTTTGCTCTTTGTTGTGTGTATACTGAGTAATGTCGTCGGTCCGTGCCAGATATGGGCCTAGACAATCGTCGGATATCATCTGTAATTCTGCTATCACCTTGGCCCAGGACGAACGTTGGTGGCTGCTAGCCAACCTTGGCTCCGCCTTCCCGCTCGAGCCAAACAACCAGTAATGTTCCTTGGTGGCCCGCCGAATCTCTGAATGCTTGTCGTTCGTTGGGCGAAATATGGTAAGACTAGCCAGTCAGTGATGACTGTGTTGGTCGTCGAAGCTCTGCAGGATGAGGGACCCGTTCTGGTTCCCTGGCCTCGTGGCTTGACGCATGGGGGGTGTTGGATGTGACATTACGTGGGATGAGCTGGGTATGATGCGTCAGTTCTCTGCTTGATCGAATGCAAAGATGACAGGTGGAGTGCTACGTGGAAACGCTATTTTTCTTCGGACGGATCCCCCTCCCCTGATGACTCTGGAACCAGTTTTGCAGCTGTTGTCATGAATCTAGACAAGGGTTTGTTGACGCTCGGGAAGGGGTAACATCGGACGCCACGTACTGTGCAGCATGTGTGCCCGCGAGGATTTTCACAGTGACGTCGAGGTCATTTTGGAGCTGCTCCATGAGGTCGACGGTTTGACCGACGGCGCGGGACGTATTTTTGAGGCTGGAGGCGAGCTGTGCGTAGAGCCGGTCCTTGGCTTGTGTAGCGCCCAGACGTGACAAACATTGCATTGCCACGCGTGCTGTGTTGTACACTTTCTATCACCGTCCAAGTGCACTTTGACAAGGTAATTCACGAGATCGAGCACAGAAACCCGGTGAACAGACCCCCCCGTCTACAGCGCCTCGACAACGGCGCTATCATCAGCACCCGCGAGCGAATCCTTGCCGACGTGCGTCTCGCCTCCCTCTCACATGACCCCCGCTTACGCTCGCTTCAGGTCCCCCGCCCGGCCACCGTCATCCCGACGGAAGTACAGTTCTTCTCTCCCCACGATCCGACCAAGCCCGATCTCGATTTCCTCGAGGATCACTGCTTCCATGAGGGCAGGATATGGGAAGAACACGCGCTCTGGCTCATCGAAAAGGCCATCGCACTGCACAGGAGTGAGCCCAACGTTCTGGACATCGATGCTCCTGTGACATGTCAGATGCTGTGGCCCGCATGCGTTCTCCGTGAGGCGTCCAGCAGCCTCGTGCTGGTCCGATTACTTTCTAGTCTGTGGCGACATCCCTGGTCAGTACGTGCGTCGATCCGGTTCCCTCCGTGCGTGTAGCTGATGTCATATCAAGTATGATCTCATGAAGCTCTTCGACAAGTGCGGGAACCCAAAGACGACTCAATACCTTACTTTAGTGCTTCCTTTCCTGTCCAGCCCAACCGTTGTCTGACCTCCATCCAGTGTGTTCTCTACCATTTGTTGCTCAAGATCTGTTTTCCGGACAGCATCTTCCTCCTTTAAGGCAACTACGAATGCCGCCATTTGACAGAGTACTTTACCTTCACGATCGGATGCAAGATAACTCCTTGCTCTCGTTTTTCTTGCACCATTAAGAGAGGTCCCAGGTTAGCACAAGTATTCCGAGCGTTTATGCGACGCGTGCATTGAATCTTTTTCCGCTCTTCCGCTCGCCCCCATCATGTACAAGCAGTTTCTGTGCATACATGGTGGTCCGTCTCCGGAACTACACACCGTCCTTGACCTGCAAACGGTTCGCCTCCCCAGAGCGTTCAATCTGTGCTTGGCCGATTCATCCGATCTCTTTGTAGCTGGACCGATTTCGTGAGCCCCCAACGCACGCTCTCATGTGCGACGTTCTCTGGTCGGTCGGGTCGGAAAAGGTAAAGGATAACTTTCTCCGCAATCACGGTCAGGGCTTGCTCCTTTTTCTTCACGTGAGTGTGCTCGATCATGCGTAATCGGTCGACTTTGACTTTCGATCAACAAGTTACTCGGCCACATGCAGGTTCCTAAAGAGCAACAACCTTTTGTCGTTATCCGAGCCCACGAGGCCCAGGACGCTGGGTATGTGCTTCTCCGACATTTTGCTTTCGGCACCGTGATACTCCCCTCTAGTTTTCGCATGTACCGGAGAGCCCAAAACACAGGTTTCCCGACGCTGATCACCATATTCTCTGCCCCGAATTACCTCGACGTGTACAACAACAAGGCCGCCGTGCTCAAATATGAAAACAACACAATAAACGTCACGCGGTTCAACTGTACGTCACACCCGTATTGGTTGCCAAACTTCAAAGACGTCTTCGAATAGAGCCTCCCATTCCTCAGAGAAAAGAGTACGTTGTCTCGCTTTGTCGCGTTCGTGTCTCATAGATCCGTCTAGTCCCCGACATGCTTGTGGCGGTGCTCAACACGTCCTCCAGGGAGGAGCTCGAGGACGAACACGTTCAAGAACCCCCTCACGACGAGCTCCATGAGTGGAGAAGAGTCATCAAGAACAAAATTCTTGCCGGCGGGGGGATGGCCTGGGTGTTTGCCGTCCTTCGGTGGGTCTACTCTCCAGCTTTGTACTCAAGTGTCTTCTGACCGCATACAGGGAGGA
The DNA here is from genome assembly GCA_038094155.1 of Pulveroboletus cf. aberrans. Classification (NCBI taxonomy): domain Eukaryota; kingdom Fungi; phylum Basidiomycota; class Agaricomycetes; order Boletales; family Boletaceae; genus Pulveroboletus; species Pulveroboletus cf. aberrans. Next base: position 11,231 of record JBBPTO010000577.1, read on the forward strand.
ATCCGAAAACGTCTCCGAGCTCAAGATTATATCGTCTACTGACAGGCTCCCGTGCAGGACGCTCGCGCTCGGTGCGGAAGGCATTAAGAAAGCCATATCGAACTTTGAGGATGCGTATGCTTTCCTCCTTTCTCCGCTTCCCCGGTCACCCATGCATGCACGACAGACAGCTATCGGACATAGAGAACGAGCGGTTACCACCCGCACTACCTTCGGCCGCGGAGAAACCGCCTTCATCTCTCAGTCCATCCAAGGCGGCGCAGTCGACGCCGACGCCCATGACCGCTTTTATGCCGATCCCGATCGTCTCGCAACCGATGACGCCATCCGACGACGGACGGTTAGAAACACCCTCGCTCGAACGGGCGTCGTCGCCGAGCATGTCGAGCGTGAGCAGTTCACCTCCGACGACGCCACCGCCGCACCAGCCGACGACGACGACGACGACTAGTCCGGAACGGCGGGCGAGGCCGCGGAGCGTACAAAACCTGTTTTCGATATTTCAAGCGGCGTTGGGCAGCAAGAAGGGTGGGTAGGAGCAGGGGTGGCCTGCATATTGTTTAGATGTCATTGTTTTTGTTTTCATTTTGGCATTGATAAGGACTAGGACTTGGAGGGGTGATATTTAGATATGATGCATTAATGGATGGTAATTGCCATGTCTTTGTCATATTTCTATTCAATGTGTTGTGCATCCTTAGGCCCTGCTCAGGAACCTGGTGTCAAAATGTAACACCTCTGATCTCTGGTCCCCTCCTAGGTCATTTACTACAACTCCAAGGTCAACACATACCAAGTCTCTCAACTCTGCTCCAGGGTATCTTGGAGTTAATTGTTCATCCAAGTAAGGTCCTATTCCTTATTCCAGACTGGATATATCCTATTCTAGACAATACATTGAAGTTACATTGGAGTTTAGTGCTTGCATCTCCATCCCTATTTAGGCACTCAGCATTGTCCTTGCTCTGTCAGTTGTTTTGCCACACCATTGTGCAACAGCTGAGGTGAGCTCTTTAGATACTTGTCATATCTGTGATAACTCTCATCCCTCCAGAACCAACTTCACTTGTACCTCCAGTGATAACTCACCAATTATGCACTCTTGTCTCCTCAGATCTCAGTATATATGATACATCATCTCTTTGTTCCTTATTTAGTTATGTAGTTTCCATACTCTGTACCTTTCTCTGATCCTGTGCAGCACAGCTCCAGTTATGTTTCCTCTGAACTCTGTCTTACCAATCTGATACATACATACATACTCATCCATTTCCTCCATAGTATACATATATAGTGTACAAACCCTCTATAACGACTTCAGTCATGATATTGAATAGACTAGTAGACATTCTATGATACTCAGCTTGACACCAGACTCCTGTTGTGTTAGAGCCAGGCAGGTGAACTCTGGTGTAACTCTGGAACTCCAAAGATATTGGTAAAACCTTGGCTTCACCTTGTGTGATGTGCCACTATCCAAGTCTCAGTGTACAGTCCTGTATTTGCTGAGGGTTCAGAGGTGTGGAGATGACTTGGAGTGACTTGGAGGAGAGGAAGGATTACTGTTGAGTTACAATGGAAGTCTGGTGTCAAGCTGAGTATTGGAGAATGTCTAGTCTATTCAATATTATGACTGAAGTCATTATAGAGGGTTTGTACACTATATATACTATGGAGGAGATGGATGAGCAAGTATGTACATATTAGATTGGTAAGATGGAGTTTAGAGGAAACATAACCAGAGCAGTGCACTGGATGCACAGTTCACTGGAGCTGTGCTGCACAGGATCAGAGAAAGGTACAGATCATGGAGATTAACTAAATAAGGAACAAAGGGATGATGTATCATATATACTGAGGTCTGAGGAAATGAGGGTGCATAATTGCAAGCAGAGTTGTTCCTGGAGGGACCAGAGTTGTCACAGATATGATAGTATTCCCCTTTTGAGACTGAACCCCTGAAATCCCTTGGGGACAATGTGAAGTTAGTCAGTGTTGGAGTTTGAAAGAGGATATAAAGTCTGGGACAGAGTTGGAACCTGGCTTGTTCTTCAACTATTACCATGTCCAGTTTTGACAATATCAAGGCCTGATCTGACATGCATCTTGTGGAGTGTAATGATGATGACGATGCAATGTGGAATGTGAAGGCTGCTGAGCAGAGGAGGCAGGCAAAGGTGAAGAAAGAGAGAGGTGTGCTGAAAGATAGAGGTGAAGGCTCACTGGCAGGCAGAGGAGGAGATGTGCTGGAGGGTGGAGGTGAAGGCATGGTATAGGGAATGGTAGTTCCCTGTTCTCATATCCAGCATATCCTGTGTAGTCTGGAACATCATATCCAATCCAATCCATCCACATCCATCACCAGTTGGTGAGTCAAACCTTTATTTTACTACACTGGACACTTTCATTTGTACATCTGGTTGATCTGGTCCCATTGATCTGGTCACCAGACAGGTAGATCCAACAATCTGGTTTTCAATCTGGTCATGCTATTTAGAGTCTTGGATGTGCCCAGACAATAAAAGTTGTGTTTCCCACACATCATCCAGGAATCTACCATCTATCATCCATCTATCTTGAGTTCAGTTCTCCATTGTCATTGATCCACCTGTGTCTGTGATTATCTTCATCCTTCTCTCCTGATCTGGAAAGAATCAAATCCTGTGCTCATCAGCCATGTCTGAAGCATTAGGAGCTCTTCCAGATCATTATTTGTTTTGCCTCCTGTAAGTCCTGTAGTTCTCTTTTGTGAAGCTCTACCCTATGAATTCCCCCTGGGATGAACCAATCATCCCTTCATTTTCTTTCTTTGTGTTGCTGACCCGCTAGTTTCCTATCTGGAGACCTATAGCAGTCTAGGTCATTCAACTTCTCTTCAATGGAAAATGGTGGAGGAGGCCACAAGAAGAGTGGCAGAGGAGGCATCAAGGAAGGTGGCTGAGGAGGCCCAAAAATTAATGAGTGCTCATTGGTTGGTACAGAGGCACACTAGCAGAGGTCAGGCAGAGCAGGCTGGACCTAGTTCCAGAAAAAAAAAGGCACAAAAGGTGGTCCTTGCAGACTGCCAGAGATGTGAGGAGCATAGTCTTGACTGTGAGCTCAGGACTGGTAAGTCAACTTCATGCCTGGCATGTCAAGATGCCAAGGTAAAGTGTGAGTGGGCTAGGGAGGAGAAAGTGAAGCAGAAATGGAGGAGGAAAGCAGAGGGATCAGAGCAGCCTCAGAAGAAATGGAGGGAGCAGGGGCACTGGAGAAGCAAATGGAGGGGAGTGAGGTCATAATGGCAAGCCAAAAGCTCCAGGAGCTTGTCAAGGGGGTGAACAGGCACCCTGATGTGCAAAATTACTATTTGATGCATCTTATTGAGCTGAAGATGGAGAACATGTATGGAGTCCTGAAGGTGGAGTCAGAGGTAAAGTTGGAGGATTGGAATGTGGAGAAGGATTTGGAGGAGTTGTGAAGGGAGGAAGCAGGGGAAATTATGAAGTGAAAGAAGGAGGTCAAGGAGATGGAGGTGCAGTGGGAAAAAGCAGAGGTTGTGGAGGATGATTCCTCATTGAAGTATGAGTAGATAACAAGCCTGTAATTGACATGGAATGAGGCTTTTACCAGAATCAGAGATGGAGGCATGGAGGTCAGGTAACTCAAGGAGTAGCCCTGCAAATGAACAGATGAAGATGACTTGACATCTGATGCACAGCAGCTGAAGCTGAGGAGGAAATGGGGGAATGGGGCAGAAAAGGAGATGAGTGGATTTCTTTAGAGTGTATGAAGCAACTCTGGAAGGTAGCAGAGGACAGGGATTGAAGGGACAGGATCACTATTCCCCTCTTTAGGTCAATGTTCCGGTGTTGACAGCAATGAAAGAGGCAAAAGAATGGGAGTTAACCAGAGGATGGAGATACTGGAGGTGTCAGAGGGTCATTTCTAAGGCCAAAGCAATGGTAGAGGCCAAAGAGAAGGAGGGAAATGAAATGGTCATGATGCAGAGGGTAAGGAAGGCAGAGGAGGACTGTAGGTCTAAGGGCTCATGGCAACCAGATCACCACAGGCTTATGAAGCTAAACAGACAGGAATGGAGCAGGAATAGGGTGAATTGGAGGTGACATAGTGCCAGGGACAGCTGGAGGATAAGGTCTGGAGGCTACAGAGATAAGCTTGGGGGCTGGTATGGATGTATGAGTGATCAGAATGAAAGGTACTGCTCACAGCCCTGTTGATCAATGGATTGAAGTGGGGGAGTCAGTGGTGTTCAGCAATCAAAAGAATTCCATCTAGCAGAGTGACATAAAAATGCTGTTGGAGTGATAACACCTGTGAGGAGAAAATGGAGGGAATGACTGGGATGGAAATGGAGTAGAAATGGAGTAGGATCAGAGGATGGAGAATGGAGGGAACAGACATGTTTTGTGTGCTTTCTTGATGCACAGATCAAGGGATGCTATCCTGATTGTGTGAAGTGACAGGATACATTATTTGTGTGCCTCCAGACTGGAAGCCTCCAGTTTGGTTTTCGAAGATATGGGGAGGTCTATGAGATCCTTATCATTGGACTCGATGGAGTCATCAGAGAGGTTGGGGTCATCAAGGGGCAGAGTGGAGGGATCGGGATGGAAGTGGATAAGAGCAGAGGTGATGGGATCAGAGCTAGAGATGGATGTGGAGGACAATGGAATGGGAGGCTTTGCAGTGTGATTGATCTCTGATTGATGCTTTCAGTGGCAAGCTGAGTGAGGAGGCAGAGTTCAGAGAGAGTGGTGGGCTTTTCAATATGGACAACTTTGTCCTTGATGTGGTCTGGATGGCCTTGATAGAAATACATATGTAGTACTGGAGGGCACTGTCTCCATTGTGTCTGTGGAGTTGCAAGGCAATCCTATTAAACTCAACTACATAATTGTTGAGAGTCCTTCATCATCAATTGATGGAGCTAATGCTCTGCATCTTCAACAGGGTCATGGGGTCCAAAATTGGTCTGAAGCTCTAGAATGAATTCTTTGTAGCTGTCCATTCAGATTGGGTGGAGTTCAGGAGTTCCCATCAGGAGGAGGTTCGATTCAAACCAGTCTAATGCCATTTCTGAAAGATAAGATTGCATGTATGTAACTTTGGCACAATCAGAGTGGAAGGCTGTCAGATAGTTTTAGAATTGGAGTTTGCATTGGGTCAAGAAAGTTTGGAGTTTGTGTGGATTAGACCCATTAAACTGGTCCAGTTCTTGAACCTTTGTGTGGTTGGAGGAGTGAGGGGAGGAATGATGAGTGGAGTAATTTAGTGCATGAATGGTGTGTGCCAAGGTGCTCATTACATCTTGGGGAATAGACTTGTCAGGGCCAGAGGAGTCATTGGAGAAGACAGAGTTGCCTTCAGAGGAAACATCTCCTGGCTGGTCTGGATCTCCAGAGTGACAACTATGAACAGAAGGAACATGAGGGGAGCATCTGGATTCTGTGGAGCACACACTTGAAGTGGGTGGAGTTGGTGTGATGTATATTTGGGAGGCAGACAAAGAGATATGCCATGCAGAGAAACCTCAAAATTCATTGATGGATTCTAAAGTGCAACAGCAGTTGGTAAAGACACTAATGGGGTCATAACAGGAGGACTGAGGGGAGGTTGTGCCACATGCATGAGAGGAGTGAGAATGAGAGGTAAAAATGAACATGAGTACAAGGATGAAGAGACTTGAACAGTAGGAGTCGTGATATACTGTTAGAGCTGTGTGGGTGAACTCTGGTATAACTCCAGAACTGCAGAGATATTGATAGGACCTTGGCTTCACCTTGTGTGGTGCACCACTATCCAAGTCTTGGTGTGCAGTCCTATATTTGTAAAGGGTTTGGAGGTGCAGAGATGAGTTGGAGTGACTCAGAGGAGAAAAAGGATTACTATTGGGTTTCAATGAGAGTCTGGCATCAAGCTGAGTATCAGAGAACATCTAGTCTATTTAATATCATGACTTAAGGTGTTACAGAGGGTTTGTACACTATATGTAGATGGATGAGTAAGTATGTACATATTAGATTGGTAAGACAGAGTTTGGAGAAAGCATAACTGGAGCAGTGCACTGGATGTGCAGTTCACCAGAGCTGTGCTGCACAGGATTGAAGAAAGGTACAGAGCATGGAAACTAACTAAATAAGAAACAAAGGGATGATGTATCATATATACTGAGGTCTGAGGAGATGAGGGTGCATAATTGATGAGTTATCACCAGAGATATGAATGGAGTTGATTTCAGGGGGACTAGAGTTGTCATGGATATGACACATTGTAACTCAATGGTAATCCTCCCTCTCCTTCAAGTCACTCAAACTCATCTCTGCACCTCCAAACCCTTTGCAAATACAGAACTGCACACCAAGACTTGAATAGTGGCACACCACACAAGGTGAAGCCAAGGTCCTATCAATATCTTCAGAGATCTGGAGTTATACCAGAGTTCACCCACATGACTCTAACAATACTTTTCTCTACTTTACTTTCCTTATGTCTGTAGTCTGGGTATCTCTACCCCTCATAGTGCACAGATTTTGTCACCTGGTTAGCCAGCCATAGTGTCAAAATCTATGGTATTGGCAGAGATATCTAGTACTACTTGCTATCAGCACAAATATAGGTAGGTAAATAAGGAGAGTCTCACCTTAGCCAGATGCTCAAATAAACAGTCACAACTGAGGTGAATCAGAGAAGACAGAAAGATTAAATAGTGTCAAAATCTATAGTAAGGGCAGTAATACCCAGTACACAGCCAGATTTCAAGTGAGCAATCACGACTGAGGTGAGTTGAAGAGGACAAAAATATTAAATAGTGAAATGGTATGTGCACATATCAACTCTGGCAACTCCAGCCTGGAGTTAAGCAAGAATAAGCAACATGCATTAGGAAGGCTCAGGATGAGAAAGAAATGGTGCATAAAAGAAAAGTGAGTCATATAACTTGTAGAAAATCATATGGTGTGCTTAGAGAAATATGATGTGTCAAGGAAAGTTGCTGAAATAGACAAAATGCAACTCCAAAGAGAATGAGCATGGAGGACATATGAAACAGGCCAGAGTTCCTGCAGAGTTGTATCAGAGTGCTCTGGAGTTATACTTTGACAAATAGTGAAATTATGCATGTTTCTAACTCTGGAAAACTCTAGTCCAGAGTTAATTGAGGATAAAAAGTACATTGGAAATACCTCAAAATGAGAAAGGAATAGTCTAGATAAAAAGAACAAGTGTTACAACTTTTAGCAGTCATATGATGTGTTAAGAAAAGGTATGACATATCAGGGTGAAGGCTCAAAATATGTGAAGCACAACTCCAAAGTGAATAGAGCAGAGAATGCACAAAAATAACTTGCAGCCATTGAGCAAGCAGAAGCCCACTGGACTGGGAATGATAGGGCTATCCCCCTTCTCTCTTCACACCCCTGCTACCATGAGACTTGCCACCACTGCCAACATCTGGGCCACCAACATATCAATTGCCCAGACTATGTCTGCCACATCTGCCACCACACTGCCTCTGGCCATGCCCAGATGTTTTGCCAGTGCCAACCAACCCCTTCCTTGCTGATCTCACCACCACCATCACACAGCTCAAGACACACTCCCAGCAACTACCCCAGATGTGGCACTTTTGGCCAACTCATTTCAGTCCCTCCACCTAGGCAATCTTCTTTTCCTTGCCATCTTCTGTCTGATGACAACAAAGAATACACTTTGAAAGGGATGACAAACATGACAGGCCCTGCTAAAGGAGGACAGTACCTTGATTTGATGCTGACTCAGATGAACTAAGGGGATAATGTTATGATTGGCCCCTTTTTTCTTTTGTCAAATGTCTCATACATATGCATGGATACAAGTTTCTATCTGGATGTTGTTTTCTTTTTGCTGCTGACTATGATACCTTAACTCACCACCTGTTGCCACCACACCCTATGTGATTCCATTTGTTTTGTCAGTGACTTCATCCTTACCTACCCTGGACTTGTTATGCTTGCCCCAGGTAGAGGGCAAAAATGGCCCCTAAAGAGGGCCTAGAGTACTAAGGATGAAGGAGAGTGGGGCAAGCCACTCTATGAGGATGAGGTACAAGGGTTCTAGGTGAACAAGGCATTCTCCTTGCTTTGTCTCAATAATTGAATATCAAAGAAAATGGACTGCACAATAATCTATTGTCATTGAGTGGCAAGAGGTTCCCTGAACAGTGTAGCCTCAGGAGCACTATGAAGTCTGAAAGAGCTAAGAACTTCCCAGTGAGGGACTGAGAACAAGGACTAGGGATGAGGCTAAGACCCAGTGTATTGAGGTACATGAAGAGGAGGTCTAGCTTGGGAAATACAAGTACAGAGAATTTATATAGACAGTTAAGGAACAAAGCAAATGGAATCACATAGAATGTGATGGAAATCAGATGAGCAGTCATGGTATTGTAGTCAGCAATGAATGAAAAAGAACTTCCAAGTTGGGATTCATACCCATGCATATGTAAGCAATAAGAATTGGAGGAAAAAGGGGTCAATCATGACAGAACTCATTGTATATCCATAAATACTTCCCTCATCATTATCTGTATCTCTCAAGCTAGATCTCCCCTTTGAGACTCTTCTTAGGGGCCATGCTCATCCTTCACCCAAGGCAAGCATAACAATAAGCATCATAGAGAACTGCAGTTACATGTGCTCACATCCACCATACCCTGCATTATCTGGTTTTAACACAATATGATCTGTCCTTGTCTATCTCCCATTGGTAAGTCAAGCCTTAATTTTATTACATCAGACACTTTGTTATGTACATCTCATTAATCTGATATTATTGATCCAGTCACTGAATTCATTTATCTTCTTTACATCTATTTAGAGTCTTGAAAATGCCTAGACTATAAAAGTTGTGTTTCACATACAGCACAATATCATCTATTATTCTACCTATCATCTATCATTCTTTTATTAAATCTCAAGTTCTGTTCATCATCTTTATTGTTAATTCATCCATGTTCATAATTGTCTTTATTCTCAACTCTCTATGCGAAGAATGAAATTCTGTGCTCATTAGCTGGGTATGAAGCATTAGGAACTCTTTCAGATAGATTTTCCTTCACTTCCTGTAAGCCCTGTGGTTTTCCTTTTATGTTCCTCTACCCTACAATTCTTCCTGATAGTCTCAGCTCAGCTTTTGCATTTTTCAGCTTATTTCACCTAGCTTACTTATCTCCCCTCTAATTGACATGCATGTGTGGAATTAAATGTGGGTAAAAATGATCTTAATAAGGTATCAAAATTTTTGAAATGAATTAATCTGACCATTTTCACTATATTGGCTTAGATTCAATTTTCAGCTCAGGCTAAGCAAAATCAGCTTGATTGAAAAGGATCACATCCATCATCACAAACATTTTTTGTTTGAAAGTTATACTTAAAACTATGTTATAAGATAGGATGCTTGTATACTTATTGATTAAAATTTGAGATGAAAAGTGCCAGCTTGAAGCTGAGGCAATACTGCCCTCTCAGATGGATCCATTATTTTGTCATTTTCCTTCTTTGTGCTACTGACATGCCAGTCTTCACTTCCAAAGAAACATTCTAGGTCTATCACACTGAAAGGATTACAATGATGTTCAATGTGCCAGCTCTCAACAACACTGGTATTGTTACAGTGAATGATAAGATATGATGAATTGTAGAGCATATATGAAGAGTTTGAAACTGATGGCCTCAGCCCATATGATGTTCCATTTGCTGTTTTGACCTGCCATTCAGGTACATAGTAGCTGCTAGGCTAACCAGCACTGTCCAACAATAATTGCAATGCCAATTTCAGACCTAGCATTTGAGAAAGCATGGAGGTCAAGAAAGGTGAGTGGAGATGTGATGGGTTTTGTGATGATTCCAGTAGTCAGTCTATGCCTTCACCATGTGAGATCCTTGCATATGGGTTTTTCAAGCTGGTGCAGTCAAAAGGGCTGGTGCTCACATATAGAAAGCATACGTTCAAAGCACATTAGATATGCTCTACTAACTGAAATAATGGAGCCAGTGTGAAACAGCTTACCATATAGCTTTTGTATATCTTTGAGAATGTGTGCACGATATGCATTTCATTCATCTATGACTGAAGATATTTTTCCTGTTTTTCTCAACTGAGAAAAATAACATATAATTACAGGTCCCAGAGAAAGCTGATGGATAGCATGGAGTGGCTGAATCATTGGTTCTTGAAGGTTTTCCAGGGAATGTCCAGGATGGCTAAGAGTTTGTCAATGTCAGATAAAAAGTAAGTGAAGGTTGTGCAATGTGAAGCATGGGAAGGTATGTGGAAGGTTTTTTTATGGGATGAACACAATTTTCATTGAATTTCTTGTTGATGCCATTGGAAAAAGGCTTGACTCTGGTACTACACCAGATGCCAAGTTGATGGATGCCTGAAGAGGTGATTTTGTTGTGCCATTTTTGTCTTTGAGCATTGTAAGCATTGAGGTGCCCACATAAAGTATGAAGGAAGATGTGGTCATCAAACAACTTGTCTAGGGGGCCAATGTCATGAAAGTGAATTATCTTAGCTGCAGTGTCTGCTATGAGAGCATAGATGCCTATGAGTAGGCAGCTCTGAATGTGACATAGGAGTTAATGCATCTGCGAGTGAATGAGATGCAGAGGACAGCTGCTGGTCATTTTGAAAGATATAGTGGGATATCACAGTAGCATCTATAACATTATATGTTGCTACTTTGCAGTCTGGTGGTACCCATGAAGCAAGGAAGTAGATGTCAGAGAATGTTTAACAGGTTGCAGGAAATTCCTTTTGATTTATGTGGAAGTTGATAAAGAATTGAAAAGCTGTCTAGTTAGAGGTACAAGGAAAGAAGGTGTTTTGAACTATTCTGATTTTACAAGGGTAACCAGATTTGTAAATTAATGAGATATGGAATGACTGGAAAGGACCTATGTATTACTGTATGTTATATAGAAGTAATGATTCTAAGAAACTGCAATTGTCTATTTCTTTACATACTATTTCATCAAATTGTTCATGTCAGATGTCAACAGACATGGAATTAGATGGAGATTGTGTGTGCATAATGAAAATAAATTTAAGTATAAAGCCATGTTATAGTCCATTATATAATATGGAAATGGAGAGAAGTAATTAGGCAGCATGAATATAGGTTCTCATGATCAGGAAGATTGGATAGGTCTGAGTGGCAGTTATGGAACAGATGGAATTAGGTAGGTGTGAGCAGGGTGTTGGATTGGAACAAGAAACAGAGAGAGAGAAGTATGCACCTTAGAGAAAAGCAATGATGATAAGGAGCTGTTCTATAGCCTCCTTTTTTAAATATGTATGTCAGAAATGTATGTGAGGTGGGGTGAAGTGTGTGTAGCATGGGAGAGATATGGGTTTTTTTTTTCATTTGTTTCTTGTTGTTTGGCAACTTTAGGTGTCTCTCCTTACCCCACCCTTATGGTATTGCACAGGCTTCTGTTTCATCTCTGGATTATAGCTAATAAAACCTCTGATGGTGATAAACAAGTCAGGAATTACAATGGAGCACAAACTCAACACAACAGCACCCATGAAGCTAACAGATATGTGACCCTAACACTCACCATCACACCATTGTCCATTTCTCATGTTCACCCCCTAATGCTGTCAACCTCCACCTCCCTCACACCATGATGATGACAATGACAACAACAGATGATTGCTGCAGCCTGATTGTCATGTTGTTGTTATTGTCATATTTATCTGAGTCATGTCATGCCACCCTGCTCTCAATCACACATACCCCACCCTTGGCAGCTCTTTTTCTGAGTTCACATGGTCTTTCAGACCACTTTTCATATACAAGTAAAATTAGTCTGTGAAACCAGATTTCCCTCACACCCTTAACCATGTTCCAAATCAGTTACTGGTGTATTCAGCAGCTCTCTTGCATGGCCTCAGATGGACTACCTATGAGCCTCCATAGATGTGCACATATCATGTGACTTCATTGATCATGACTAGGTGTGCCTCTCTCCAGTTCCTTTCATGTCCATGCTTTACTCAACTCATCACCAATGCCATCCCTGCTGCCCACTGCTGCCCCCATTACTGCCCCCTCTCTAGACATCTCCATTGCCACTTCTGCCCTGTCCATTGCCCTCCAAGTCACTGCTCAACCACCATGCTCACACATACCTCCAACACTGACCTCGCCATCCTTGTGTCACATTTCCTTCATGTTCCTGCACATGCCTCCCCTTGCACCCCTCATGCACTTCATCTCACCAGGCCCTCATGCACCCTTCCATACAACCATGTGGATAATGATGAGAACATGATAATCACAATAACACAATTGTCACATTGCCATCATCATGCCACATCATTATTCTTGTAGTGGGGAGTCAGGGTACATGGGTCTAGCTGATATGTGGGAGTGTGGAAACAGGTTGAGTGAGGGCACAGATCATCCCACAAAGCACAGTGGTGATGTTGGATGTTGGATGTTGCAGCTGGGTCAGTCAACTGCAGTGAGGCCACCTATGTGACATCAGAGGAATTCAAATGGATATTGCATGAGGTTCACACAAGGTACTATAGAAGGCCCAATGAAGCAGAACCAAGTTGTCTATTTTTATGCCTCTTCAATGTTGTATCTGAGAGATATATTACCTTCTACACTAGACTATCTTATATTGTATGAGACTCTAATGCATAAATCTCACGATGCATAGGTTTCTTCAGATTCCACTGTGGTGCAGTGGGCAATTGAGTGTTAATGGATAATGCTTCATGCTTTGCCCCCAGCAGGTGACTATGCATTATGGCAGTGACTACAGAACTGTATACAAGCTGGTAGAGAGTAGAATTTTGAGTACTGGGTGGGTGCAAAGAATAGCTGGAAGTTCAGCTCACACTTAATTGTACTGACTTGGAGCAATGTTAAAAAGTCCTTCTTGAACCATTGCACCAAATCACCTACTCCACCACTACTATACCTGCTGAACAGCACAAAACCTGTGGCACACCTCTGCCATACAACCAATAGCCAAAGAAGCTAAAGGCTGTTGATGCCCCCCTGACTTCAGTACAAGCAATGAACAATCCAGCACAATGGAATCTCATGCTTAGTGATTGGCTCACTGTCTTTGCATTTATTGATGCACACCCATCAATTTCACAGGGGGAAGTTGTCAAACATTTCAGGACATTGAAGTCAGGAGCTTTGATTTTCACTCAGTCACATGAAAGCTACAGGACTGACCTGGTTTGGAAAAACATGTCAGTGATAACCTGTCAGCCCTTTCTTCAAAGTGGCCTTGAATTGTCATAAGGCCAGATGTCAAACAGACTCTATTTCTATGGGTTAAACATATGGAGGCAAAGGGAGAGCACATTAATGGACCAATTTTGAAGGAGAAGTGGCATGGGTTTGAGAAACTCTTCAATGTTCCTGAGGATGAAAGGCTCTCCAGAGATGGGTGTCTGACATCATTTTGTCAAGCTTACAAGATCCATGAACATCACTGTCATGGTGAAGCTGGATCTGTTGATCTTGACACTGTCAAGGTAGAGCAGGCACAGTGTCATCATATTTTGTTCAAATTTGTACCATGTGACCGATGGAATTTTGATGAAAAAGAGCTCATCTTCACTGGGAAGAACTTCTCCATGCCCAACAATCCACTTTAGACACATTCTTTGCTCGCAGAGGTGCTTAGTGGTCACATGCTCTATATAACAATCATGGTGTCACATTGTGTGACAGATACAATACTGAATATATCTCATATTACATAAAGTTTTGTGTCCCCGGATGATATGCATTATGAGATAGTCTACTGTACAACGAAAATTGGTCTGTAAGACCACCATTGCTGCCGAAAAGTGCTGCCTAACGTGACATACCCCCGGGTGTACCTGTGCAGTTCTCTGATGATGCAGCTCGTGACCTGCAAAGCCCTGGCCGCAGCCCCTGCCCATGGCTTATTGAACGTCGAAGCCGGGCTTTGAGCTCCATAAAGCGTGTCAGAGAGCCCGGCGTAGACAGGCTCGGCTCGGCTCGGCTCGGCTTGAGATTTCAGGCGGGCCTTGCGCATCCCTAGTTACAGGTGCTGAGTGGGTGGAAACTACTCCCATATTACCACTTGGAATTGTTACAGAATAAGCGGGCGGCGACAATAACTTGCATTGGCTTTTATACACGGCAGGTGATGCTACTTGCTAGCGGGATTTCATTCTCTCCTCAACTCACAGCTCCCCCACTACATACGTAACATGTACCTCAGCTTTTTTGCTCTTCTCCCCATCATCCAGGTTGCAGTTGCTGCCATCAGCAAACTTGATGGTCGTTTGAAATATTGTACATCCTGGGGACATCCCAAGTGTTGTCCCCCAACGTCATGGACGGCGGCCCCGGGTCAACAACTTCAGTTTCCCAAAGTGAGATTCGCCCGTCCTTCATAACTTGATAAATTCCACTCAACGACAGTGCATGTAGCGTGTCAATGGCTGCCATAAACCGGAGTACATTAACGACATGGTTGTGTGCAACCATCCTTTCATTTTCCAATGTTGCAAGAAAGTGAGTGATAACCACGCAGGTGAAATAGTGCGACATTAATGCCCCCTCATGAGCAGACGTCCCGGCAAAGGACACTTTGCGCACCCTTGCAGTTCACTGTTCCGCTGTCTCCAAGCCCTGCCACTTCCCGGGTTGCACAGGATACATTAGTCGAGATGGAGACTGGCCTTTAGGGAGGAGATGACATCCATCTTGTATTTGACTCCACGGCTTGTCATTGCTAAATGCCATATTGAAGGAAGGACTGTCTGTGGAACGCGAGTTCAAGAGCTACTGTAGGCGAGCATAATAGCACAAGCATCGTCAAGCATGGTGATATGTCCCTTCTGACGCATCCCCACTATATCAGGTAATACTACATCCTCTCGCCGAAGCCTGAGTGATGGAGAAAAATGGAGGTACATCGTGGTGGATCCGTACGTTCGGAAGAGAGTTGAACCCTGCCAGAAAGTAGCATCACCTCCAGTGTATAAAAGCCAATGCAAGTTATTGTCGCCGCCTGCTTATGCTGTAACACGTCCAAGTGGTGATACGGGAGTAGTACTGTCCACTCACTCATCACCTGTAACAAAGTGCCTGAGTTGTCGGACGGTCTGCGGTTGAAAAAAAACTTGAACTCGGCAGGTCGGGATGAGTGCTTGAGCTATGGGCATTTGAGCAGACCATCCAGAAGATGAGGTGCCTGGTGTGTGATATGTTTGAAATCGCCATCAGTAAAATAGCAAACATCTAATTCGTCTTATTCGCGTCTAATTCGGGCTTATTGGCTTACCATAAGTTGCCATAAGTTAATAAGCCCAAATTAGACGCGAATAAGACGCGAATAAGACAAATA
>JBBPTO010000578.1:0-26625 GCA_038094155.1 Pulveroboletus cf. aberrans
CTGTTACCACTTTAGTCAGTCTGCTTTGTTATTCCTTTCTCAGTTGTTCTGCCATCACTGTGCAACACTGAGTCAGAGTATCTCTGTTCCTTCATAGTGCAAATATTTTGTCAGGTTATGAGCCCTCAAGCGCCTAAAAACTTCTCAGTTTGACCCCAGGTGTGCTTGCTTGACTCCAGGCAACTCCAGAGTAACTTTGACATTACTCTGTCATTTTTCATCAATCCTGTGATGCCACACAATATCACCTACCTCCATTCCTGACATTATGTTGTCAGATAACACTATTGCAACTCTTGACTTCCCATTCTCACAGACATTTCAAACTTCCAAATTTGGAAACTCCAGATCACTGAAATCCTCTGCCATGACAATCTCCTCAATGACATCCTTGTGTCTGACCCAACACCTATAAATCCTGAGGCTACCTCTGAAATCACCTCTTATGACATTGACACATGGACAGAACATGATGACCTAGCATTTGACATTATCCTGGATCACACATCCAATAATCTCCTGCTTTGAATGCAGATATACACAACTTTCAAGGCAATCCATAATGCCCTCCTTCAACTTCACAAGGCCTTGAGTCACATTTCCAAACCCACACTTGCACCCTCCAGGACCTCCGGACCCTCTGACATCACTACTGACTGCTCTGACATCACACATTATGCTTGGCTCACAAAATCCTACTCTGGACCATGCTCTGGAGAAGAAGAAGACATACCTGGAGCCATCCAAAGCACTTCTTTGCAGATCTTCAATGTCACTGATGACATCTTCACACATGTCCTATAGGTATCTCTTCACCTGTATTTGAATCCTATGAGGATTCTGCCAACTCTGCCAACTGCTCTGACCCAGCATGGCATGACTGGCTCATAGAGTCCCACTCTGGACATTGCTGTAGAGGAGGAGGAGGATTAACATCCAGAGCTGACCACAGCACTCCCCTGCAAGTCCACAAGGTCTCCCATCCATCACCTCCTGCAGGCACCTCTGAACATGTACTTGCATCCTATGAGGACTTCAATACCTCTGCCAACTGCTCCAACACAACATGTCACCAGCTGGTGGACTCTCACTCTGGACACTGCTCTGGAGGAGGAGAAACATCTGGAACAGTCCAGAGCACTTCTCTGCAAGTCTCTGAGGCCACTTGTCCACCATCTCCAGGCAACTCCAACATTGCCCCAAACTCACTCAAGATGACTTCTCTCCTCAAGACCACACATCTTCCATCTCCAGATCACTTCAACTCTACATCCAGCACCTCAGGCCACTCCATCCACTCCACTAGTAGCTCCACAACACAGCAGGACCACCACACAGACTCACACTCTGGGCATTGCTCTGAAGGAGAAGGAAGAGGAAGAACATCTGGACCTCCCCAGAGTATTCCTCTGCGGGCCTCCAAGGCCATTCACTCATTATCTCCAGGTAACTCTGATGTTTCCATACACTCACCACAGACTCTGCTTCTCTTTTACACACATCCATCCAACTCTGATCTCTGCTCCTCCAAGCCTCCATGTGCTCCACCTCTGAAGTGCTCCAACTTCACTGACTGCTTCAGCAAGTCATTCTGGTGATGCAAACACCATGAAAGTGGAGGTCACAATACAAAGGTCTGCTGTGCATACAAGAGTTGGAAGCTGACTCTGCAACAGAGGAAGCACACACATGTACATACAATAACTTCAGGCCAGAGCTCTGCAACTTCAGAGAGGGTAAATATACTCACTGAAGCCCATCTCCCTCACTCACACAAGGCAACAACTTCAGAGCACACCACCAGAGCTCTGGAGAGGGCTAACATATTCACAGAGATCTCTTTCCTTCATTCACATGTTGCAACAACTCTGAAGCACAACTCTATAACTTCAGAGCAGGACAATACACACTCCAAGGTCCCTTCATGCAAACATTGCATCATTTGCACTCACATTATGTCCAAGACCATGTCCAACATCAAATGCAGTGCAACCGTCAACTCTGGTGCCACCTTGCACATGATATCACACTGTGGTGCCTTCCATACCTACTCCATCCTTCTCCTGCCTTGTCTGATCCAACTTGGAGACAGCTCCACAGCACCCACCATCAGAACTGGCACTATACAACTCTGCTCCATGGTCTAAGGCATGACATACACAATATTCTTCCAAAACATGTTGCACAATCCGGAGCTTGAACACTCTGTCATCTCTGTTAAGCAGCTAGGTCAGACTGGCATGCTAACTATCTTTCCCGCTGGCAGCACTGCCTGCTATGTTTGCAATGGTCCCAATACTATCATGCATGGATGGTACTCCAGAGGTCTCTACCACACCTCTGTTACACTGCTCCAGACTTCAGACACTCCAGAGTGCTGCCACAGCGCAAGGTTAACCTCTGAACTGCTCTTCACTCCCTCCACTCTTTCTTCCACAGGTTCTTGCAAACCTCCAACCTCAGCTCCACTCCCTTGACACACACAAATGAGTTTCAGTGGGAGAATCTACTCGTCCAATCACTTGCAATCAGCAAGATGCTTCAGATCAGACAAAGTATATGGCTTGACCACACCATGCATTGAGGAAGCAGTGGGAGCACCAGCCTCTGACATCCTCTGGAACTCTGCCCATGTCCGGACCTACATTGTCAACATCTCCTGGGTCCATGCCACTCTTGTCTTTAATCACTTACAATTAGCAAAGTGTCCTGAACCAGCTGAAGAAGACAGGTCCATCATGGCACACACTCAAGAAGCAGTAGGAGCACTGATCTCCGACCTCCAGCAGCACTCTGTCAATCTCTCCTGGTCCTGCACCATCATCATCATCTGGCCCCATGCCCCTGTCATCCTCCAGCTATGCACTGACATCATTTGAACTGACACCCTAAGTGCCCACATGACTTCAATCTGTGAAAGTGGGAGTGTCAAATATGTAACTCCTTCAAGGTCCTCTGACTCACTCTGGACCTGTTTTGCTGCAACTCCAAGTTTTCTTCTACAAACCACAACTCTTAACTCCAGAGTTACTCAGAGTCGTCTACTACACTTAGTAACATTTCCTCTTCTTCTTCAGACCTCATACTTCCTATTCTGGACTTTATGTCGGAGTTACATCTGATTTCATGCACTCTGATCTCCATCACTATTTTAGTCAGTTCACTTTGTCATTCCTTCCTCAGTGTTTCTACCATCACTGTGCAACACTGAGGTTGGTTTTTAGCTACATATAGCTCTTTCTTTTACTTATGATTATACTTAGGATATCTACTTTATAGGTAAAATATAGTTGTTCTGCAATCACTGTGCAATGCTAAGTCAGGGTATCCCCACCCCTTCATAGTTCACAGATTTTGTAACTGTCATACTTATTTGAAATAGATGGGATTGAGTCTGAAATAACACAACATAACAGTTGTAGAGCTTAAAAAGCTTCAGATTGATGACATCATAGCTGAGTCATAAAGACTGAATCTAGATTGTCATGTGGTTGATCCTAAGTGTAATATGATTACACCTTAATTAATCTTCCATTAAGTGTGAATCATTTATGAGTTATGCCTAGTGTC
The DNA here is from genome assembly GCA_038094155.1 of Pulveroboletus cf. aberrans. Lineage (NCBI taxonomy): Eukaryota > Fungi > Basidiomycota > Agaricomycetes > Boletales > Boletaceae > Pulveroboletus > Pulveroboletus cf. aberrans. The sequence goes on from JBBPTO010000578.1 coordinate 3,571, forward strand.
TCAACCTATATTCTTTAGTAACATGAATAGTGCATTGCCACTTGGTCTGCCTATATTAACAGAACACAGAACCTATTGTTTGACTCACAGAATCTCAACACCAATGCACAGTATGCATTCTGGCCAGCTGATCCTCATGATGATTTTCCATGAAGCTGGAGAGCCCAAGAAGACACATGTAAACTGGTACACTGCCAGAATCCAGGACAATATGGAGTTGAGTTCACAATGGATGTTGTGGGTTTGAATGGCACATACCAAGAAAGTGAATTAGACCAGTCTGTTCAGATATCCTGGGTTGCACTGCAGCTTTATTTGGGCATGTACTTGAATTAGAAGTGCAGTGGTTTTTGACTGGAGAGTCTGGTCTACTCAATGATAGGTAGGGTAATAACAGTCCTCATCCTACTTGTACAATTGGAGCTGCCAAGGAGATATGAAAGTGTCAGATATCACCAGCATCATGGGAAGTACAAAAGCCCAATATGTACCAATAAAGCATGTGACTTGGTATGAATTTACCTGGGCCAGACACATATTGTCAAGAGATTATATTGGCTTATGGCCGGTTGTATTAGCTTTATTGGCACAACAAATTTGTGCAGCAGCACAAAATAATAGGCAGTTACAAACTGTTTGTCATTTTAATGTTGAACAACACCTTTTCTAGCAAGAGTACCTGGGATATCTTTTCCTTACAAGTGTTGCTCCATCAGCACAATTAAGGTATTCATCAAATAACCATGCAACATAAGCACTATTTAGCAAAAGGTGTCACCCATGGATTTCCATGCCAATAAATTCTGTCATACAGAGGTGAGGCCATGAAGTTCATAGATTATTGCTATGGATACATTATGGACAAAAAAACTTGGTTGGACCAATAATTATTCCCTGGACTTAGCCTTGTAACTACTATGGACTAGTATGCATTCTTTTTCTGTACCTCAAAGAGTGATGTGCTGGATGAGTCCTTGGTACATGAAGAAAACATACTTGATCTCAGTGTTGAGAATGTTACATAATCAAATACCTGACAAAATATGTGCACTATGAAGGGGTAGAGATACTCTAACTATAAACATAAGTAAAATGAGAGCTAGATGTAGCTAAAAGACTAACCTCAGCTATTGCACAGTGGTAGCAGATCAACTGAGGAAGGAATTTTGAGAGCAGACACATGAAATAGTGATGGAGATCAGAGCACATGAACTCCAATGTAACTCCGACATAATGTCTGTAATAGGAGATAAGAGGTCCAAAGGAAGAATAGATGTTACTGGTGAAATCAACTCTGACAAACTCCAGAGTCAGGAGTTGTACTTTGTAGGAGAAAGTTCAGAGTTGTGCAGAACAGGTCCAGAGTAAGTTAGAGAACCTCAGAGAAGTTATATATTTGACACTCCCACATACACAGATTGGAGTTGCATGGTCGCTGAAGGTATTGGTTGAATAGATGTCAGCATGAAGCCAGAGAGTTATAGTGAGACTGGGCCAGAAGATGGTGATGGTGCATTACCAGAAGTTTTTGATGGCACAGGCAGAGGAGATCAGCGGAGTTCCAGAGAATGTTGGTGGAGTTCCAGAGGAAATCAGAAATTGGTGCTTTCACTGCTTCTTAAGTGTGCACCATGATGGACTTGTCTTCAGCTGGTTCAGGAAACTTTGCTGAGTGCTGGCAGTCAAGGATAAGAGTAGCATAGATCCAGGAGATGTTGATGTTGTAGGCCCAGAGATGAGCAGAGGTCTGAAGGATGTCAGAGACCAGTGCTCTCACTGCTTCCTGAATGTACAGTGTAGTGGAGCCATCTTTTTCATCTGATCCAAAATGTGTTGCCAATTGTGAATGGTCAGGTGTGAGACCCTTCCACTGAACCTCAGTTGCATGTGCTGAGGAGCAGAGCTAAAGTTGGAGGTTTGTGAGAATCTGTGGAAGACATGAATGGGATGGAGCTTGATCTGGCAGTGTAACAGTGCTCTGGAGCTTCCAGAGTTTGAAGCAGTGTGATAGAGGTGTGGTACAGACCTTCTGAGTGCCATCCACTGCATGATGGTGTTGGGAATGTTGCAGACTGTCAAATATATAACTCCTCTGAGATCCTCCAACTTACTCTGGACCTGTTCTGCACAACTCTGAACTTTCTCCTACAAAGTACAACTCCTGACTCTGGAGTTTGTCAAAGTTGATCACACAGTCAGTAATGTCTTTTCTTCCTTTCAACCTCTTATTTTCTATTCCAGACATTACATCGGACTTCATCGGAGTTCATGCACTCTGATCTCTGTCACTATTTAATGTGTCTGCTTTTGTAATCCCTCCCTCAGTTGTTCTGCCACCACTTTGCAACAGCTGAAGTCAGTCTTTTAGCTACATCTAGCTCTCATTTTACTTATGTTTGCAGTTAGAGTATCTCTACCCCTTCATAGGTAAAATACAATTGTTCTGCCACCACTGTGCAACAGCTGAGTTAGGGTATCTCTATCCCTCCATAGTGCACAGATTTTGTCATGGACATAGCAAGCGGTGGTACTAGTGGGGAAGATGGTTTGAAGGCCAGCCTGAGCCAGCTGTTTGACAGAGATGATGAAGCATTCAATCTCCGGAATGTGCAGGATGTTTTGGAGTGAGATGGTATGGGTGGTGCCTTGGACCATGGAATGGAGTTGTACAGCACCAGTTCCAACACTGTGTGTTATGAAACCATCTCTGAGTTGGATTGGACAGGGCAGAAGGAGCATGGAATATGTCTGAAAAGTGGTGTGGTGTGGTACCATGTGAGAGGCAGCACCAGATTTCATGATTGCACCACATTTGATGTCAGATGTGGCCTTGGACATAAAATGAGTGCAAATGGTGTGAAATTTGGATGAAGGGACCATGGACTGTGAGTCGGCCCACTCTGGAGTTGTTGTGATGTGTGAACGAGAGAGAGGAGCTTCCCTGAGTAGGTTCATCCTCTCTGGAGGTGCGGAGCTGTATTCTGAGCTTCTTGCCTTGTGTGAATGAGGAAGAGAGGCTGGAGCAAGTACATTGGCTCTCTCTGGATTTGTTGAGCTCCAGTCCAGAGTTGTCATGTGTATGTGCTTCCTCTGTTTGAGAGTCAGCTTCCAACTCTTGTACACAAGACAGTCTTTTGTATCATGACCTCCACTTCCATGATGTTCACACCACCAGGACAGCTTGCTGGAGCAGTTAGCATGGTTGGCATGATCAGTGGAGTCGAAGCACTTGGGGTTTCCAGAGTGCTTGAAAGACTTTATCATGGAGTTGGAGTGCTCCAGAGATGAAATATGCAAAGCATCAGAGGAGCAGGGATCACAGTTAGATTCATGTAAATGAATGGGATGCAGAGTCTCTGGTGAGTAAATGGTAACATTAGTGTCAGCTGGAGATAGTGAGTGGATGGCCTTGAAGGCCTGCAGAGAAGTACTCTGGGTTGCTCTGGATGTTGTTTTCTCTTTCTTCTCCTCCAGAGCAATTCCCATAGTGTGACTCTGTGTAGTAGTCCTGCTATGCTGTGGAGCTACCAGTGAAGTGGCCCAAGTGGCCGGAGGTGCTGCATGCAGAGTCAGAGTAACCTGTATGACTACCTCAGGTAGAGGATAGGTGTAGCCCCTAAAGAGGGTCTAGGGTGCTAAGGACAAGGTAGAGTGAGGCAAGTTTCTCTATGAGGACAAGGTACAAGGGTTCTAGAAGAACAAAGCTTTCTGATTGCTTAGTCCTAATGATCTAACATCAAAGAGAAGACTTCTCAAAGATATAACATCTCTGGGTGGCAAGAGGTTCCCTGGAACAGCATAGCCTCAGGAGCACTACAAAGTCTCAAAGAGCAAGGGATTCCCAATGAGAGACTAAGATGAGGGACAAGGAGTAGAGCAAAGTCCCAGTGTATTGTGGTATATGAAGGGAAGTCTAGCTTGAGAATGCAAGTACAGGATGGTAGAGTCTATATGTATATGTGTACAAGAGATTCAGGGAAGGCAAGGATGGAGTCACTGACAGAGCAAGTAGAATTGCAAGAAATGTGATGGGGAAAAATGAAAAGTCATGGTATTGTAGTCAATGATGTAAAGAAATGAATGTCCTAGTTGGGACTTATACCCATGCATATGTAAGCAACAAGAGGAAAAAGGGACTGATTGCAACAGAGATGATATCAAGGTGAAAGGAGATGGCAGAGGACAGGCAGGAGTTGACTAATCTCTTAGTCATCAGTCTGAGGTAGTCATCACTGGGGAGTTCCTGGTGAAGGGTGTGGGTGAAAGGTGGGATGGTGACAGAGGTCACTGGGTGAGAGAGAATAGCAACAACTGCTGGTAAAAGGAAGATGGGAATGATGATAACTACAACATCTTCAAACTGGAAATGGTGCCAGTTGGGCATGTCGGTGCCAGAGTTGACTTGGATGGGCTCACCATTGAAGAAGGAGGTGGTGGTTCAGCTGGGGGTGGCTACAGTAGAAGAGGGTTCTATAGTACTAGGAGAAATGGAGGGGGGAGATGAGACAGTATCTACAAGAGTGGAAGACACTGTGGCAAGAGATGAGGACATGACTTTGTTTATTTTTGAAGATGATTTTTGTTCTGAGTGACAGTTTTTTCTATGGGAATTTGAGAAGGAAAAGCAGAGGGGTGGAGTTTTTTATATCTATCTAGGGTGGACTGGAAATGTTTCAAATTCCATTCTGAGATCCAAGAGTCTTCTTTGGCTGAATATTCCTTTCAACAGATAAGGAATGTGTGTGAAAATGGCACATTGCAGTGTTTCAAAAATTTCTCTATTTCATACTCTTTCTCATTGTCTACAAGTTCCAGCAGAGGTCTTGGGAAGTTTTTGCCATGAACAATACTTTCTCTGTATGGGAAAAAAAGGGAGACATGAAACACAGGGTGGATCTTCCATGCCTGTGGAAGATGGAGCTGATATGTGATCAGAGATAGTACCTTCATTATCATGAAGTGTCCTTCCTGTTTAGATACAAATTTTGGGTTCACAACAGAAAGACAGAGGTTTTTGACTTCAAGTCAAACTTTGTTTCCCTTGATGTGTGAGTTTGTGGGCTATGAGGGCTTTGTTCCTCATTGAAGATAGGGTTTTCAAATGAAGGTCTATGGCAGGGAGACTAGAATCAGAGAGGATGGTAGGTAGGGCATGGGTTTCATAACCTATCATGAGGTAGAACAGCAATTTGCCAGTAACAGAGTTGAGATGGTGGTTGTGCACAAATTTGACATGGGTAATCTGATCTGATGAGAAACCAGAGTTTGCACCATAGAAGATATGGAGGTATGTCTCAACTTCCTGGTTGACACATTCAGTTTCACCATCCGATTGGGGATGGTAAGCAGTGGACAGGGAGAGATCATAGTTCAAGAGATGACCTAGCTCTTTTGTGAAGGAAGAGGCAAACTGCAGGCCTCAATTAGAGATGATGATGATTGTATCATAAAGACTGAATGGAGGAATATTTGATGGAAAAAGAGGGTTGCCACACCCTCTGCAGTAATAGTTTTCTTGGTGGGGGAAAGAATTACCCCCTTAGTAAGCCTGTGATCAACCACAACCAATAGGGAATCAAAGCTGGAGGAAGAGGGAAGGTCTGTGATGGAACAGTGGGATGGGTGTTTGTTTTATTCTGTTGACAAACAGCATAGCCTTCTATGTATTTCTGAATAAACTGGGCCAAACCTGGCCACCAAAATTCAGCAGAGACAAGTTGTCAGGTTTTCAGATAGCTGGGGTGTCTGATGGTTTCATAACTGTGGCAATGAGTGAGTACCTCATGCCAGAGGTTATCAGTGGGAGGGATGTAGATACATTCCTTATATGATATGACTCAGTTGGTGTACAACCAATTGAAAAGGCAGGAGTGGATCAAGGGATGGGCAACTGAGGAGTAATTGTGGATGAATTACCAGTAGAATTGGGCGAAACTGAAGAAGGATTGGATGTCTTTGACTTTTGTGATTGTGTGCCAAGCAGCAATCCCATCAAGTTCAACCAGATTCATAGTGATCTGTCCTGATTTAATGATTATCCCAAGGTATTCTACCTCGGAGGTAGTGAAGATGCACTTTTCAAGCTTTAAGTACAGGTCGATTTCTTGCATCCATTGCAGGATATGTTTTGTTCACTCCTCATGGAGCTCAGAGTTTGGAAAGAAGATAAGAAGGTCATCCAGGTAGATAACAAGCCATACTTTGGCAATCATGTCCCTTCACAAATCATTCATGAATGGTTGAAATGTAGTGGGAAAGTTTGTAAGCTTAAAGAACATAACAAGCAGTTCAAACAGGCCTTTGTGTGTGATGAAGGTGGCCTTTCATTGGTCACCATCCTTAATCCTGAAGTTGTTGTATCCCCAAAAAAATCAAATTTGGTGAATATCTTGGAATCCTTTAATTTATCAACAAGGTCAGAGACTAGGGGGAGGGTATGCATTCCAAACTGTGTGTTCATTCAGGTAGCAATAGTCTTGGCATGGGTGGAGTTTGCCATCCTTCTTTTTAATAAAGAAGAAGGGCACTGCTTGGGGGGAGTTTGAGGAGTGGTGTAAAGTAGCTAGAAAGCCCGGAATAGGTTTTCTATCAGTGTAAATATGGGTTGTGAGTGGCTTTACTCGACTCAAAAGGGATCCAAGGGACTAGAAGAAGGCAATAGACCAATAACCATGCACTGTAAAGCTGGAAAACATGATTCCAGACCTCTCCATTCGGTAGGGCTGAGAGTCTGACTTTCCAGATTTGGGTTGAAGTGCTTGACTTGACTTGACTGGCTTGGTTTGTGGCAGAATCGACAGTTTTGTTATTTAGAAAAAGAGACTTGTGATTGAGAGGAAGTAGAATTCGATGTGGAATGGAGTCTGAGATACAAAGTTTATAGTCTGGGAAAACCTGAGACTTTGTACATATCAGGTTAGTGAAGTAAGTATTGTACAGTAACAGAGTGGCATGATGACAATGATGGTATGTAGTACAAATGAAAGAGAACTACTAAGTATGATAGACTCAGGTGAACCCATGGTTGCTTGGGACAGAAACTGATACAAAAGAAAGAAACCCAACTTACTGACTCAGATCTGGTGAACTCAGGTTGGACAGACAGGACAGATTGGACAAATGATGCTCGGGTTGGCTTTTGACATGCTTGAGAACAGTACCTGCACTGTAGGGGTAACAAGAGGTTCAGAAAAAGGGGGATTTACATGGTAGAGGACACTGGTCTCCTACAGCAGATCTTTCCACAATTGAGATTTTCTTGAATAAAGTACCTGGTGGCCTTTCTTTTATCCAGGGACAATTGATAGACTTTTCCAACTTTGAGAACAAATAAATCATCGAGGTGAATCTTGTGATTGTAGGAATGTGATGGGGAAACATGGTCAGATGCTTCATTCATGAGAATTTGGCATATTAAGGGGGCAAAGTGGTCTTGGGCTTGGCATCCTCAGCTGTAGCCACAAGCGTGATGGTGGTGGTGACCTTGTTGACAATCCTCTTGTGTTGAAGGCTGCCACAAAGGGCAAATTGAGTTCCAAAGTGGGCTACACAATGGAGGTCAGCATATTGTTTGTTCACAGTGATGTGATCAGATTCCTCCATTTTCTGAAGGTAGTCAAAGAGCCTCTTGTCATAGACTCCATGAACCATTGTCTTTTTGGGAGAAGTGGTGGGGCAAAACTTGTTGTGCCATATGAGGTCAGCAATGTGGACTAGGTACAAGTCTTTCAACTCATCAAGGAATTTGGAGATGATACAGGTCTGTCTAGACCAGTTGATAAGGGAGTTGACTGCCTTCAGCGGCAATCCTAGGATGACATTCTGTCATCCACAATCCATGATGTAGAAAAGGACCTTCTTAGTGATCCTGTTGATATTGACAAAGAGTATGGTGGAAAATGACACTTTGCCTTTCTTATTAGATGACATGTCAAGGTTGCAGACTTGAAATGGTTTTTCAAGTCAGTACATGGGGAGTTTGTTCTTTCTAATGAACTTCCAGTTGATGCAGTTGATATCTGCGCTGCTATCAATCAGGGTGAGATTTTTGATGGTTTTGAGCATGTTTGATGGTATGATGAGTTCAACAGGGATCCACATAGACTTCATCATGTGAGATACAGTTACAGGTGCACAAACAGGGTAGGAGGTGGCAGACATTGAGGCTGTCCTCTGTTCTAAAAATCCTGGGAACCAAAGTGGGTCGTCCTTCTGACCACTTCTTCATCATCCTCCTTGCATTATTTTAGCATGGGGAGGTCTTCAGGGTCCTTCTTCATCATCTTCTTGATGGAAGGTCTGGGAGAGTCAAAGGATACATTGCATTGATTGGCAGGATGTCCGGGTTTTCTGCATTTGAAGCAGAGCCCTTTCTTGTGACAGCGTTTCTGTTCTTTGGGGGTGAGCTTCTGGGGGTGAGGAATGGATACAGTGTCAATGTCCATGGTATCAGGGTCTCAGGGTGGTCTTGAGTGCACAGGGATGGCATAGGCATATGAAGGGGTGGTCTTTCTCTTTCATGCTTCAGCAACCATGTTTACTCTTTCCCATTGTTTCTTCAAAGAGATGGCCTGTCTATACCAATCTTTGATTTTGTCTGGAATGTTCTCCATGCAGAGAATCTGAGAACTGAGGGAGTAGGGGGGGGAGGGGCAATGGCCAACTGGTAAAAAGAGATGAGGATGGTGTCAGTGGCTGAGAGTCTTTCAGCATGGGCTTGAAACTCAGTGTTAAAGTCTATGATGGAAGGGGTCCACCATCCTTTCTTATTCTTGATCATGCAGGCAGAAGACAACCAGGCTAGGGCATCAGCTGCTTTGTCTTCTCAAACAAAAGACTTCTTGAACTTGTAACAAAGTTGGACCATTTTTCAAAAGTCTTCTTGATGACTGCCTTTCTTTGAAAGGTCTTGGCCCATACTTGGGCTGACCTGAGGGTCATGAATGAAAGAGCAAAGGCAACCTTCCTATCATTAGTGCAGTAAACATTGGTGTTAACTAGGAGGAAGGTTGAAACAACATCCAACCATTCTTTGGAGGCAGCAGTGTTGCCATCAAAAGACACAGGGGGTTTGAGCTTAAGCTCCATGGGCTTGAAAGAGGACATAGATTTGTGGGTTTGCATAACTTCCTGGGGTTCAGGTGGATTTAAGGGGTTGCTAGAAAAGAAAATTCTACCAGATTGCAGCTGGGGCGTTGGTGACAGAGGAGTCAGCATCTGATAGATAAATGCAGAATGGAAATGGAAATGGGCTAGGTTGAGGGCAACTTCAATATCCTCCTTCATGGGTAGGAAGTCATCTTTATCAGAGGGATTGTTGGGGCAGGAGTGCCAATGAATATCAATGAAGGGTCTGGGAGTATTGGTAGGTTACCAGGTTGTAGCCAATGGGAAAGCTAGACCTTTTGTTATGACTACCTCAGGTAGAGGATAGGTGTAGCCCCTAAAGAGGGTCTAACATGCTAAGAATGAAGAAGAGTGAGGCAAGTTGCTCTATGAAGATAAGGTACAAGGGTTCTAAAAGAACAAACCTTTCTGCTTGCTTGGCCTCAAAGATATAACATCTCTGGGTGGCGAGAGGTTTCCTGGAACAGCATAGCCTCAGGAGCACTATGAAGTCTCAAAGAGCAAGAGATTTCCAATGTGAGAATAAGATAAGGGACAATGAGTAGAGCAAAGACCCAGTGTATTGTGGTACATAAGGGAAGGTCTAGCTTGTAATTACAAGTACAGAACAGTAGAATATATATATGTATGTGTACAATGGGTTCAGGGCAGGCAAGGATGGTGTTGCTGACAGAGCAAGTGGAATCACATGGAATGCAATGAAAACAAAGAAGGAGTCATGATATTGTAGTCAGTGATGAAATGAAAAAAAAAAAAAAAAAAAAAAAATGAAATGAGACTTATATCCAAGTGTATGTAAGTGAAAAGAGGAAAAAAGGGGCTGATTATAATATAACTAAAAAAATGGGACAGGTGTGACCTCAAGGAAGTGTGGGGCTATGTCAGAGTCACCTAGAGATTATGGACAAGCTGCCTCAGAGACTTGCAAAGAAATTCTCTGGACTTCTGGAAGTTTCTCCTTCTCCTTCTCTGAAGCAGTGTCCAGAGTGGGACTCTACCAGCCAATGATGTCATGTTGTGTCAGAGTGGTTGGAAGAGGTAGTGGAGTCCTTGGAGGATGCAAGTACACATTTGGAGGTGCCTGCAGGAGATGATGGATGATGGGAGACCTCACAGACTTGCAGGGGAGTGTAGAACTCTGTTAATCCTCTCTCACTGAGGACATAGTAAACTAGCTACTGTTCGATGTAGGGTATGCTTATGTAAGATACCAAATTTGTCTATGTGAAATATATTCAACAGGAAGTGCTGTGGATAGCTTCAGATGTTTCTCCTCCTCCTCCTCCAGAGCATTGTCCAAAGTGGGACACTGAGGTGGTCATGCCATGGTGGATTGGAGCAGTTGGTAAAGTTGGCAGAGTCCTCAGAGAATTCAAATACAGGTGTGGAGGTACCTGTAGGACATGTGTCAGAGATGTGATTGGAGGCATCAGAGACCTGCAAAGGAGCACTTTGAGCAGGTCCAGGTATTTCTCCTTCTCCTTCTGGGCATTGCCCAAAGTGAGCCTTTATGGGCTGAGCTATGCTGGAGTGGTCAGCAGTCATATCAAAGGTTCTGGAATTTTCAGAGATCCACAGAGAAGTGCTTTGGACAGCTCTGGGTATGTCTCTTTCTCCTCCTCCTCCAGAGCATTGTTCAAAGTAGAATTCCATATGCTGAGCATGCTTTGTCATGTCAGAACAGTCAGCAGACATCTCAGAGTGTCCGGAGGTTCTGGAGGGTGCAGGTGGCACAGTGATGGCAGAACAATTGAGAAAGAAATTATAAAAGCAGACACATTAAATAGTGATAGATCAGAGCACATCAACTCCAATGTAACTTCAACATAATGTCCAGAATAGAAAATAAGAGGTCCAAAGAAAGAAAAAATGTTACTCACTATGAAATCAACTCTGAGAAACTCCGGAGTTAGGATTTGTACTTTGCAGATCAATGTTCAGAGTTGTAGTAGAACAGGTCCAGAGTAAGTCAGAGGACCTCAGAGGAGTTTTATATTTGACAATACCATTCATCATCCTCACTGTTCTCATCCTCATCCTCATTCTCAATTTCTTTCTCAGCTTCATCACTCTCACCATCATTCTCATTCACTTTCTCATCAAATTCCAGGCCATCTTGGTAAGTTGGCTGATTTTCTCATTTTTCTCATACAATCACATCCTCATCCTCTTCTAGCTCCAGATCTTTGTTACTGTTGACAAGAACAGGGAGATGACTACCATCCATCCAAACAGAGTGGCTGACCCCTATACCTGCAAAACTAGTAAATATGTCATGGTGAGCAAAGCTGCTTTTGTTAGCTGTGACCAGTTTTACCCAAATAGTAGATTTAAGCTGACATGTTCACATAGTATGCTGAACAATTGTTCATTTCCTCCAGAAGCCTTACCAATGATGGACCTGGGGCAATGAGTTCATGTGTGCAACCATCAGAGAAAGCTGGGACTAAGTGGCAGGCCTGGAGAATCAGCAAAGGGTCTAAGAATCTGAAGGGTACCTGGTCAGGCTGATCTGGGACAAAATCTACCTTGGGCGAATGACCCTCTTTGAATCTTCATCTATGACCCTGATCCATGCCAAGCCAACAAACCCACAACACTTTCATACTCTGCTCTGAATGAACTATACCCTTTAGACAAAAGCAGACCTATGCATGAAAGGCTTTGATCACTTGAGCATACTGTAAGGGGTGTTCATCATCCCTCAAGGCTGTCATAATGAAGTCTCAGCTGATTTGTATCATACTAATTTCACCATATGTCATATGTTGTGTAGTTTACATGTAACACCTTTGACTAGATGATCAAATTAGTGTTTGTGAGTCGAATGTCATTCTGTTGCTCAGGCATAAAGGTCTGCTCATCTCCATCATACTCCAAACCCAGCAGCCTCAACATCTTGAGGGACTGTATGAATTTAGGCTGAGTGAGACCATTGGTGTCAGAAACCTGTAATTCCATCAGAGTTCTGTATCTATTCACCTTGACCACAGGATCACACTGATTCTCATGAATGAGTTGAGCAAGGTTGAACACATTGTCATGCCTCCACAAGTCAGCCATGGAGTGGTGTACCAGCAGGGAGATTTTAACCTCCTCATCTTCTTGGCCACCAAGCACAGTGCATGCTGTCATCTGAGTATGTTCCGTTGTCTTTCCTGCTTTGCTTAACACCTTTCTTACTGAAATGGCTATATAAACACTGGATCAGCCTGTGAGCCTGTTCTTCCTGCACAGTGCTGTTTTAATTGAGTGGTCATAGATATTTCACAATAAGACTGATTCACCACTTGAGTAGTGTATCAATCCACTGTGCCAAACCTCCTGATTGTCTGTGAATAGTCACCTAGGGTGTGAAACTTGTATGTGCTGATGTTTGGCCCTTTGGGCAGTGATCCTGATTTCACTGATTTCTTACAGTGACCTGCTTCAAAGTCTGCTGCTTCCCATCTCTGCCTTTCAGAAGCTTCTTCAGGTAACTCTTCAGTGGCAATTGCAGCACAAGCGACATGTTGAAACCTTCACACTTGTGCAGATCTTTAGTCAGTTCATAAATGCTTTGTTGCATGTACTCATTGGAATACCTGGCCAAGGCTAATGTGCTTGCTAAACAAACTTCTCGATTGTTGCATTATGATGAGTGATAACTGTGCAGGTACAACAGAGTGATGTTCATTCTAACATTCCTAATTTGCAGTTTGATAATAAACTATTCCGCTAACTTGCCAAGGAAGATATTGGTAACTTACCATGAAAGAAAGATATGTAGACACCGGTATGTGTGATCCCCTGCTGCACTGGCTCCAGGGGTATATATCCATGGAGTTCTCTAGTTCCCATGCATTTCACTGCTTTCAATCAATGGTGGATGCTGGAGGGCAACTGAACACCATGATGCTGGTTTGAAGATGATTAAGCTGCCAGACCTCCTGGTCCAATGTGAGAATTCTCAGCTCATTCTAGTGCTAGTAGTGCTTCAATCCCATTCGTGCATACACCACAATCCTTCTTAATCTATATAAATGTGTTTACCACACCCTGAATTCATTAGTAACTCTTTTCCATGCACAGCCAGCGCATCAGGTGATCACAGATACCACCGTCTTATCAATTTTGTGGTAAGTAGACTTTCTGTTCCCCGGAAAGTCGGCAGAATTGTTCGTTGCGGTACTGCTCATAATCGGCATTGGAATCAACATCACTCAGTTGCACCCACACAATTGTCACTAACTGTAAGGCAACAACCGAGAAATTCGTTTTCAAGGCACATTGAAATTGGCGATGTGTGCCAAGGAGTACGTGCAATGCAGTTCTGGTAGGCCTTCATGTAATGTCATTGACTGGAATACACCAAGGTATGGAGGGCCGGCAAATCTTACCATAAGTGACGGCGGCCAACCCATGTGTAAGCCTGGGTAGTCGAATGATCTCATTGGGTAAACCAGGCCATTGTACGGACAACACATCAGAGTTAAGGGCCTCCGGCACCAGTACCAAATTTGCTGGGGATTGTTGGGATTATACCCTGCCGGTGGCGGTGGAGGCATGGTTGGCACCGGCGGTGGCAGCGGTTGCGGTCTCGGATGATGGAGTTTAGGATGGTCGGCCGCAAGCACTGCAACAGTTGCAGCAATGAGCAGATGAACAGGGCGACAGAGGCACATCTCATGTAGGTTGGATTTGAGGAAAAATGGAAACCTGCCGGTAAGTAGCATCGCTTGCTCCGTATAAAACTCGGTGTGAGTTATTGCTGCCGCCAGATTATTCTATAACAGAAACGGCCGTATGCACGCATAAGATGCCGAACCGAGCGCCAAGAAATACCGGAATCGTAGTGGTGTCCACTGTTGGACGGGTGTCATGAGATTGCTGCCATTGGTAGCTATTGGAGGCCGGAAGCAACTTGAACTCGGTAGAAATTCTCTAGTTGATTACTCTGACGAGCGCTCCAAGTTCCGAATCAAGTAAGCTAATCAGATGACATCACCAACTCACGCAGTGTCTAATCATGAAGATGAGGGCCAAAAAAAGGTGCAACGTTGGCTCGCTTGACAAAATGAATCCATTTCAAAGAGCTAATAACTCCAATACCAGCAAGACGATCCTTTGGTCGGTAGACACTGCCATGCTTACGGGTAGTATAACAATCGAAAGTACACATTCAAAACAATATCTGGTCCCACCGTGGTCCGGGCTCAATCCCAAGAGCAGAGTAAATTTCATATGCTTATAATGGGTCCAGTCGGGAGCAGAAAAATCGTGTGTATTGCCAAGGACACGTAAGCCCGAAATATTCCGACGGGTGCCGAAAATGGTTGACAATCAGGGAAGTCCGGCCCTCACCCCGGGCCCAATCGGATATGTTGGGACAACTTATTGTAGACATAGCTGGAAACAAATTCCGGCTCGGAAAAAGGAAACGTTTTCAGTAAATAGTTTATAATGTATCGGAAATATTTACTTGGATCTGTTGATAGCACTTATCTCTCCAAAAGAGAAAGTATAGGTTGGGCAAATTTATATAAAACAATAATGATGGTTATGTTCTGTTAACATATCAAATTGTATATTCAGAATGACTTTTAGGCTCTGTTACCACTACACAGTCAAACAATGTTTCTGAATATATAATTTAACCTGTTAGCAGGATATATCCATCCTTATTGTTCTAAATAAATTTGTCAAATTCTATGGTAAGGGCAGTAGTGCCCAGTATTACATACTATCAGAATAGTCAGAGATAAAATGAATGAAGTGTCTCACCTCATCCAGATGCCCAAAGAGCAATCACAACTGAGGTGAGTTGAAAAGAGGCAGAGAGATTAAATAGTGAAATGGTATGTGTGCATACCAGCTCTGGCAACTCCAGACTGGAGTCAAGTGAGAATAAGCAACTTCCATTCTAACATCTCCAGTTCCCTCCGATGCGTCTCTGACCAAGAAGGCCATGACAGTGCAAGGGTGCGACACACAAGTCCTGCGCCAAGCCTTCACCCCTCCGGACACGATCCTCTGGACCTCCGGCCGTCTCTGGCCACTCAATCCCCTTGACCTCCGATCTCCGACTGGAGTTTGAGCGGAGGAGATCCGGTCTTAACAGACTTGCAGAAAATCATATGATGCACTTAGAAAAAGTGTGACATATCAAGAAAGGTTGTTGAAATAGGTAAATTACAACTCCAAAGGTAAAGGAAGTGGAGGATGCACAAAACAAGTCAGAGCTCCTGTGGAGTTGTATTGGAGTTGCTCTGAAGTTATAATTTGCCCAACTGATTCTTTCTCTTTCAAAGATATAAGTTCTGCAAACAAATCTACTAGTAAACAAATATTTCCCATATGTTGTAAACAATTTACTGACAACTTTTCCTTTTTCCAAGCCAGAATTTGTTTATAGCTATGTCTACACTAAGTTGCCCCAACATATCCAATCATGCCTGGGATATCTGTACCCATCTTCATCATGACAGATGATGATATTTTCATTGTTTATGTGGTCCTTCAATCTCTTACTTGATAAGGCCTTGGATGGTGTGTGGGTTTTTGGTGGGATCAGGTTTTCTCATGCAGCTGAGCTGAGATGCCAAGCAGTGAAGTATCAATGGTTCTTCACAGTAAGTCAAGATAGCAGTAGGTGGCTGTATGTTGGCTTCTTACTCTTCCTATGTATGCCATGGTGCCCAAACAATCTTCAAATGTTCCTTTCCAGTGCACACTCTGGAAAGGGCAAACAGTGAGCCATTAATCAACAAGAGAATACATGCCACTCTGATAGTGATGATAGCTGGTCAAAGTGGAAAGGTCAATCCATGCACTGAACTGTTGAGGATGAGGGTACTGTTACAGTCACTTCCACACCCCTTCCAACATTTTTGACCCTTCTGATGCTTTCAACAACACTTAGAATGTTTGACACACTGGAAGTGATGCTTCTGAATCGGAAACTCGGAACTGTGGGAACTCGGAAGTGCGAAAGCTCAGAAGGCTCAGAACCATGGAAACTTGGAACCAGAACCTTGAAAGCACCGGAAGCACAACAGTTCAACTGGAACTTTGTATTTCATCATGCAAACCCTTTCCCTTTGTACAGTATGTCATGCTATGCATTCTAGACCCTCCCAGAACATTCCTATGTCTTCCATGCATTACCCATGACCCCACCATTATTCTATACCCTTACCCTACACATGTATCATCTTTCATTCTTCCACACCATGCCTCCTCCACACCTAATCCTTATGGTTTCCTCAGAGACATCAAGATTAGACTAAAATAGGTACAAACATGTAGAGTAGTATATAAAGGACAAGAATGCAGACACCAGAGGGCAGTCTTGTCCTCTTGGTGTTTTACTCAGCATCTATGGCATTGACTCATTTTCTCTTTCCTTTCCTTGACTAGTGAAAGTGGCCTAGAAGCCTTAAGTGGTTCTGAGTCATATCAGATACCCTCTTGAATTTGACCCTAGAAAACAAGGCAATGATGAGCAAAGGATATCATTTCAGACTATTATTCTGGGCTGATCTAGATGCAGGTTTCCATCCTTCTATAACTGGCAAAGTGAAGACAACTGAGAGCTGCAAGGAAAAATGGAACAGGGTGAGTGACATGTTTTGTTTTCTTTCAATTAGTACCTCTGAATAGAATTTAGATGAAACAGATGTTGAAGTTGTGGATAAAATTGCAAAAATTGTAAACACATGAGAGCTCACATATGTGCATATTCACAGTGGCCTGGTAGCTATTCAGAAGGTTCTGAAATCAAACTGCAGCCTGGCCAATTTTCTCACTTGATCAAAACAAGTTGACAACCTCATTCATAAAAACATATCCATTGGAGGGAGGTTCTAACATCAGTCCAGACAGTCAGCACAGTATATCTGATAGCTTAGAATGAGATTTCACATTTTACTTATTCATTCATCAATGACTATTACACTTGCTCCAGTTAGCAGGCAAGGTGTAGCTATTGGCTGGATCCAGAGTTGAAGATTCAAGGTGAATGGGGTAAGCCATTTAATGAGGATAATTCTTTAAGAATTCAAGGTGAACAAGGCATTCTCCTTCTTCAGCTCAGCAACCTAACATCACTGAGGTTGAAGGTTGTTTACTAAACAATGTTGCCTCAAAAGTGCAATGATGTCTCAGAGAGTCAAGAAGATCAAGGAGGTTTAAAGGGGTGACCAAGACCCTGCATATATGTGGTACATGAAAGGAGGGTCTAGTTAACATGGAAAGGATTTTGCAGTTTTGAATTAGTGACCAGGATTATGGTTATATAGTAGAATAATTGGCTTTATTTGCTTGTACAAACAAAGATATACATGCCAATAGTATGTCTGAGAGTAAAAAAGTTCACACACCCTCTAATTTTCAACCACCATCATGGTTAAATCCCTTTCCCTTACCCAACAAAATTCTATCCTTTCTCCACTTGATACTGGCCAATCAGATAAACCCATTGCTCAGAAGACTGGTGTCAGCCCTTCTACTATGTCCAAACCTACCTTCAAGAGTTGTTCTACCCTTCTCAAAGCTGTGGAAGGCAGCCCTTGTAAACTTTCCCCTACCAACACTCAGCATCCCCAGCATCTTATCACCTCTGGCAAAGCTGAAGATGCTATTCAAGTGATCAAATCCCTTATCAACATCATAAACTAACCACTCTCTGCAAGTACAGTCTATCTTCACTTGAAGAAATCTGATATGAAGCCTGTGGTCAAGTTCAAATGTCCCATTCTCACATTGCAAGGCTTTTTGGACTTTACTTATGCCCACAAGAATTGGCTTGAAAGCACTAGAAGAAGGTAATATGATTAGATTAGACTAAAATCAATCACCTAGAGTCAGATGAATGCAAATGGACATGGAAAAAGACAGGTGAGGGGTTCAATGATAGGTGCAATGAACCTTTTGGAGGGGGTTTCTTGATGGTGTGGGGCTGTATGACTTGGGGAGGGAGTGGGACTTGCCACTAATATTAGTGGTAGGATTGATGGGGACCTTTACTTTGAAGGATGAACTTCAGCAAACTCTATAGCATTATGGACTCCATTCTCCTAACATCATTTTTCAGTAGAATAATGACTCCACACATACATGCAAAAGGGTCAAGGAGTGGTTAGAGGAGCAGGAGTTTGAGACTATGGACTGGCTTGCACATTTTCGTGACTGAGGACCTCTGGGGTTATCTTAAGAGAAGGCTTGCAGGGCATGAAAACCCCTCTGGTGAAATTTATTGATTACGGAAAAGGGTTGAAGAGTAGTGGAAGGCAATACCAGTTCAGGAGTGTCAAAATGTAATTAAGAGCATGCCTAGAATGATTCAAGCAGTTCTCATTGCAAAGGGAGGCTATATGAAGTACTAATAATACACAAATATCCTTGTAAAATGCAGAAGTGTAAAAATCCTTTCCATGACATCACTGTTTGGCTCACCATGATGGTGATTGAAAACTAAGGGTTATCTGAACTTTTTTAAACTCAGACATACTAGTGCCAGTGAAGATGTCTGCTGTATCACATTGAGTAGATTGTAAGCCTCTGAAACTCTGAAATGAAAAAGGAGAGTTTGATAAGGGGAGAAGGTGGGTTGGGTTGGTTGGCAGTGACAAAAATGGCAATGGATCTGGGTGTAGTTCAGGAATGTCAGATGTAAAATGGGGCACTTGTAATGTCAGCAATTAATTCACTGGTGACCTGGATAATAGCAGTAATGGCAGGTCTCAAGGTAGTGAAGCTGGAACAGAGGAAGCAGAGTCTCACCATTGTTTCCAGTCCAGTGAAATTCTACTCATTCTATGACAGAAATTTCAGTGTAGGTCAAGGCTGCAGATAATGCTGAGGGAGTACATGGGTTTCTAGATTTTGCTAGTTCTCTAAGGCAGTGGTCTACATCAGTGAGGCACTCTCCCATCTCCATCTGATATAATGTCATGAGAAGTAATTTCTATATTTCATTGTGTACATCTATGAGTCATAGGCTGATATTGACAGTGGCTGATGAGATACTCTGATTCAGGAGTGGAAAGAGTGACCATGCTTTGGAATTTGCTTGTCCATGAGATTGTATCTCCATTGCTGAGAAACAAATAGCAAGAGACTGAACAGGAGTTGTTGAGATCTTGTAACCAGCTGGTATTGAAATACCCATGAAAATCCAAGTCCATTAACACATTGCTTCCATTACATCTGAGTTCTATGTCCAGAGTGCTGAGTATGTATGTATCAGAGAACTCATTTTGCAGTCTTCCAGTGGCATTTCTTTGGTGCAGCACTGAAGTGGGATAATGTTTCCATGGCAAACACTAGGTTCAGATGGGTTACAAGCATTAAATACATTAGTGATCTGGTCACAGTGAGGTATGACAATTTGATTTCATTTATTGTCATGTGTATGTAGTATGGTCATATTGTCCTTTGAGTTGGCTGTGAATAACAATGAGCCATGTTTCATTGGAGTGGAAATGGGAATGGATAATGCCATTCTGATTCGCTCTAAAACTGTTAGAGTGTATTGAAATTGTGTGAGTGCTATGCTCTGAATGCTTCTGATCTATTCAAATTTCAATTCCAGGAATAAAGTGTGCTTCACTCATGCTCATGTCATGCATTTTGAATGTGAAAGAGTTTATTTTACAGAGTTCATGAAGCTTCAAGCGCTGGCTACAATGAGGTTATTGATGTAAATGACAAGGAAGCAGATCTGTTCATATTTTCAAAAAATGTAGAGGCACAATTCAGCATAAATTCAGGTAAAACTGAGTCCTCCAAGCTTTTTATCTAATGTCTTGTTTGAGGTTCATATAGCCTGTTTCAGTCTGTAAAGAGAGTGCTTTAATTTCCAGCAGTGTCTAAGTTAAATTTGAATGCCTTCTAAAGGTAGAAGGTACAGTTATTTTATGAGTTCTTCATTAAGGTATGCCATGGATGCATCTATTTGATCCAACTCCAGGTTGTGTTTAGTGGGGGTGCAAGAGTGGTTTGAACAGAGTCAAGGTTTGCTACTGGAGCAAACACCTCCTGATAGTTGACTCCTTTCTTTTGAGTGAAACCTCATGCAATGATTCAGACCTTGTATCATTTGACTTTGCCATCTTGTTATGATATGACACAGTTTATAGCATGGTACATCTTTTTCTCTTCATTTTTCTGTATTTCTTTGTCACTTTCTTTCCCTTTCCCACACTCAAATGGTGGTCACGGGATGCTTGGTCACATGGTCAGTTACATGGTCCATCACACAATTCATCACATGGTCTATCATGTGGTCAGTCAGATTGACTGGCATATGACCAGTCACAGGGCCTGGAAAATCACATGCTTATTTCAGAAGATTATGAAACCTTCTATGATGTCTGACTCATCATTTTCTATGACATTCCATGACCTTTTAGAGTGTTCTTCTGTCATGAATTATCATGATTTCTTATGATAATTCATAGGCTTCTATTGGCTGGCTTGATAATGGCTAACTGAGCATATTGCAAATACTGTGATTCTATTGGTCACCCCTAGAGCAAGCTGACAGATCAGAAGTTCCTGAATGTTTCATGACATTCTATGACCTTCCGGTTACTATACATGGATGACATGACACAAACATGACCATACATAACCCTATACTATACATACTGGCCAATATACAGCCCAAGAACTTCAGATAAGTTCTTATGGTATTCCCAGTCACATTACCCTTGCTCATTACCCTAATCCCATACACCATGCACAAAGCTTGGGCTGGCACACATTGTATAGTGTCTCATTCAGTTACACTGATCATGAAGAGAAAGGTTCTGCCCCTATGCTATGGCATTTGTTGGCACACACTGTATAGCATCTTGATCAACTTGTCGAGCCATTGTGGGCACTGTGTCTATCTCTTGTTCCCAAGGTGTGTGGTTCTATATAGAAATCCAGCTGACCTTGTTATAGATGGCATTATCTCTTTGAGCCAGAGGTCTACCCTCTGAGATTTGTGTGAGCCAGCAGACAATTTGATTATGTGCCTGGTTGGCATCATCTTGATTATTTTTAATTTGAAAGACAGGTTTGGAGGTCATCTGAGTAATATTAGAGGAGATCAGTACTGTTTCATAGACTTGGTTGATATTTAGATTTAGAAGTTCCTAGTTTACTACAGACTTCCAAAGGTTAGCATCTGGACAAGAGTATGCATCCTTTATAGTGGACAGTAAGGATTCCCCTGGGATGGTGCTGGCTGCTCCAGCAAAGTTATCCTGTGTAGTGAAGATTGTTCTGGGCAGATCCAGGGGCATAACTGCCTCTCCCAGCTTTGCATTAGGAATTTTCATCAAGATATGTAAACTAAGAACATAGTTCAATTTTTGTAGTCTATGCATCTGACCAACCAAAGTATTGGCACTCAAGGGGTTTGAATCTGGGCACTTTTGGGCAGCAGTTTCAACCATGCAAAAGGTCTCATCAGTGGGCTTAACTGCTGCCCTAACTACACCTGTTGACTGTGATCATCTACTTTCATATCTGAGAGGGAGTACACTATATGGCAGTTGTGTAACTTGGGTAACTAACCAAAGGCTTGGCCTCTAGATCTGACCCAGCAAAAGTTGCTTGTGTTGAGTTACATATGTTTGGGATCCTTCCAGGCACATGGGCATAATAGGGGCTCTTTCCCTACCATGCACTTGTATGTGATGGGTGTCTATGCAGATTTGATCACATGGTTAGTCATGTGACTA
This sequence comes from Pulveroboletus cf. aberrans, assembly GCA_038094155.1. Classification (NCBI taxonomy): domain Eukaryota; kingdom Fungi; phylum Basidiomycota; class Agaricomycetes; order Boletales; family Boletaceae; genus Pulveroboletus; species Pulveroboletus cf. aberrans. Next base: position 25,413 of record JBBPTO010000578.1, read on the forward strand.
CATTCAACTTGATGCTGCAGACAACAGAAGCTATCTCTTAAGATAGGTGGCTGTATCCTAATTGGATGATCTCATTACATAGAGTGCATTCATAATCATGGTTGTGATCAGCAGGGCAGTGTAATTTCAAGCTGCAGCAGACTGCTGAAAACTTCTAAAACAATGTAGGCTAGTGGAGGGATGGAAGATGGTAATTAGGGGCTGAGCAGTGCCAGAGGTTTCAGAAGAGCTGGAGGTGGGGAATGTGAATAAGAGTTGGTCCACAGTAGAAATCCAAAGTTTTCTACAGTGATATCCCATCATTCCTAGCCTTCTGTAATCTCTGTCTTGCACTCTAGTAAATCTAATCACTCTGTGCTGCTGATAATCCTGTTACAAGTCAATCTGGTAGTTGCCTGAAGGTCAGGTTTCAATCCATTCACAAATTTGCTTCAATCCGTTGTAACTTTGCATTCCAGACCTGAATTTTGCCAGAACCAAACAGGAAGGGATCAAACTCTTATTTTACAGGTCTCTCTGGACACTACTAAGCCATTTCCATTTGTCTATCCCCTTTTTCTTATCTCTTTGCAATCTTCTAGATTCAGAACTACACTCACACCCTATCCATTAGCTTAGAAGTTCCACTGTGAAGTTCCTAGAAGTTTTACAACATATCAGAAACACACTCCTTAGATATATTGCTCATCTTCAGAGGACTAGAGGGTAGTTCTTGTTACGATCGACCCTTTTTCCACTTATCGCTTACCTATGCATGGGTGTTAATCCCAATCCGGACGTTCTTTTCTTTTCATCACTGACTATGATACCCTTACTCATCGTCCAATTTCCATCGCATTCCTTGCGATTCCATTTGCTTCATCAGCGGTTCCATCCAGTCTATATAAACCTGTCTCTCTGTACTCGTATGGCCAAGCTAGACCTCCCTTTCGTGTACCTCAATACACCGGGTCTTTGCTCCACTTCTAGTCCTATTCCCTCGCTGGGAATCTCTAGCTCCTTGAAAGACTTCATAGCGCTTTTGAGGCTATGCTGTTCCAAGGAAATCTCTTGTTCACCTCGAGATGATCGATCTTCAAGGCAGTCTCCTCTTCGACATTCGATCATTGAGATAGAAAAAGCAGTAAAGCCTTGTTCACCTGGAACCTTTGTACTTCATCCTTGTAGAACACCTTGCTGCATTCTCTCTCGTCCCCGTAGACCTGCCTTGAAG
>JBBPTO010000579.1:0-26583 GCA_038094155.1 Pulveroboletus cf. aberrans
GCCATGGGATAGCTTCAGAGAGTTCCCTGTCATAGGCCTTAGGTCTAGCGAGGCAAAGTTCAATGGATTTTAAAGAAGACATGGGGGCAAAGGCAAGGGGGATGCTTTGTAAAGCAACATAGTTGTGGACAGCAGGTGGCAGTCCCAAAGGTATGATGGGGGTGACTGGTGGTGGTCTTGAAGGGGCAACAGGGGTAGTTGCTTCTTGGTCAGAAGGCAACTCAAGCTCAGAATCTGAGGAGTCAGATGGATCTTCTGCTGAAGGTAGTAATGCATGTAGATGACAAAAGGATTTCCTGTGAAGGGGGTTGGCAGAGGGGTGATATGGGTGAATGGTGGCTTATGTGAAAGTAGCCGGTACAAGGAGAGAAGTCTAGTCTTTTGTTATGGCTGATCTGAGCGAGGGCAGGCATAGAACCTCTGGGGCTGCAGACTTAACCATGGATGAAGAACAACAGAGTTTGATGATTGCAAGACATCTACAAGGAGCCTACCTACTAGCAAGGTTCAGTGATGAAGGGTGCTACTGAGCTAATGGCAGCTGAAGATACTACTGAGCAAATGGTGGATGAGGAGTCTGTCTACTATCAAGGACAGACAATGAGGACTTCCCACTGAAGGGTGGTAGACAGAGGAGATCTCTAGGTGAGGTCAATAATGAAGACTTCCCACTTAAGGGTGGTTTACAGTGATGAGGAGCAAGAAGGTATTAAGGCTACCCTTGGGCCTATATCATGGAGTGGGAACAACAATGTATTCCTGTGGTGGTACAAGTGGAAGATAGAAAGAGGTAAGACTAGACTAGGGTTTACATGAGCAATGACATGGGTTTATATACATAAGAAAGTTCAGGGTAGGCATAGAACATAAAGGAACATGAGAGAAGGAATCACTGACAGAGCAAGTGGGATAGAATTGCATGGAATGTGATGAAAATGGACAATGAGTCAAGGTATCATAGTCAGCGATGAAAAGAAAGGAATGTCCAAGTTGGGACTTATACCCATGCATATGTAAGCAATAAGTAAAAGAAAAGCATGGTCTGAGGTAAATCATAATAGTAGGCAGATGTCAGAGTTCTATGGAGGCAGACAAAAGTGAATCTGAGTAATCCTGAACTGATGGGGGCAGTAGTTCCTTCTCTGAGCATCTCCTCTCTTGCTTAGGGTGAAATTGATGTATCTGTGCTGTTCATATCTTGTGTCTGAGATCAATCAAAGTCTGAGGTTGAAATTCAAGGAAAGGAACAGTAAGTATATGCTAATGCAATAGTGAATGAAGGAAATGATCAGAATGGCTTCCTGCAGGGGACTTGGCTTCAAACTTGACTCAGAAAATTTGAAAATGAAGGAAACTGAAACTTCTTGAGATTCAGCCTCTGAGTGACTCCTGATTGTCTTTTCTACACCTTTCTTATCTTTTTGTCCTCAATCCTGTAACAAAATGAAAGCATGATACCTTGAAATGCAGATGAAAGTGAAAATGTGTATATCTGATATGAAGGTACTGTGTGTCTGATGTGCAAAATGTAAATCCAGAGCATGGAAAAATCAGGTCAGGTAATCTAGGGCTCAGAAAAGCAGGAAAATGGTCGGGTTTAAGAACTATCTACTCAGCTTTGGTTTTTCTGCTGAAAGAAAGGGACTGCTATCATAGTTTGACTGTTTTTTGTGAGTGAGGGTATGTAAGTATGTCTCTGAATGAAAACCAGGGTGAAACAGAGGGACCACCAGCTGAAATCCAGAGTAAAACAGAGAAGAGGAAAACCTATCATAAGAAGCAGTATTGTTTTCTATAGTGTCAAAATCAGGAAGTTAGGTGTATTCAGGAAAAGGGTCTTTATTATCTGACTCTTTAACTTCTATTCCTACTGATGATACCCAGGCTTCTTTGGCAGGTCTACAATTTTAGGTATTTGAGGATCCTGGTCTTGGGGGATTTTCTTCATCTGGTCTTTCATTCTCTACTACTCCTTCTACAATGTCCTGGAAGATAGAGAACCAATATACTGACCTAGAAACAGTATTACTAAGCAGAAAAAGAAGGGTCTAGAGCATGAGAAAAAAAGTCAGATGTTTGGTTGACTGAGTCTGGATCATGGGAAAAACAACTTGTGATGTGAAAATGGATGTCTGAACGATGAAAAGGAGAGTGCAATTGTGGGATAGACATAGAGAGAACTTAGCAATACTCAGGACTAAAACTTTGACTACAAAGATAAAAAATGTTGGGGAATAAAACCAGGTCTGGTGCATGGGAAACCGGGTCTGGATCGTGGGAACAAGGGTTTGAAGTGTCAGAAGAAGTCTTCAAATGCAAAAACACAAAAATAGCCACTTGCAAGGCTTCTGAAGCATCTTGAAAGTGGAATCCTGGGGGAAACAAAATAAACTGACTATCCTTAGAAGGATCTGTACTATGGAAACTTGGGTTAAAGGTGAGCAGGTCCAGGTCTGGAGTGCAGGAACTGTAGTATGAAGAAAAGAATGGAGAAGCCACATAATAAAAACTAAGCAAAACCACTTGACTAGGTTCTCTAATGTCTGGACTGAGAAATAGAGGACTGGTTGGCAAGAAGGAAGGAAAATCACAGGTGCAGGAAACCAGATCAGGAGCATGGGAAACCAGGTTGCAGATGCAATAACAAATATCTCATAGGTTAAAAGAAGTGCAATACTATGAATGAGGCTTTCAGATGTGGAATGATGCAAAAGAAAGGCATATAATGCAATGTGAAATAGGATGTATGGAGGATGAAGGGTCTGAGGCACAGAAAACCAGATTCAGGGTATGGAGAACTGGGACCAGAGTATAGGAACTGGCAGTTCTGCAAGAATTGACTCAGATACTATAGAAACTGATAGGTCAGCAACAGGAGCATGATTTATAGGTACTTCAAATATGTCTGGTGGCTCTGAGTCTGCAATGTAAGCAGGATAAAGGGTCTGATGTGTAGGAAACCAGGTCCAGGACATGAAAACTGGTGGTTCAGTGATGGAAATATGACTTATCAGAACTTTGGATATGTTTGGTGACTCTGAATCTGCAGTGTTTGCCACAATCTCTGTCTCAGGTCTGAAATGTGAAATTGAATCTGGATCTGCAAATGGTGTGAACTCCAGCTGAACTGCAGTTGGAACTGACAGGACAGAATTTGAATTGACTAGAACCAGGGCTAGATTGGCTGGAATTGGTATCAAAGGTCTTTGATTCAGTATGACTGGCTCAGGAATGGACAGAATTGGCTTGGATTCTGGCAGGACTTCACAGAATATTGTAGGAGAAGTCCAGTTTTTGATGCTATGGAATTTAGGACCTAAAAGAAAGAAGTGGGCAGCATCTGCAAAATCTGACATTGGATAAGACTTATCAGAATGGATATTGGGGCAGATAATGGCAAGCCAGTGAAGAATCTGGTCTCAGAGACTCCACAGGAATATGATGAGGTAAATCATGTCATAATCATACTCAGCTAGGTGCTTTTGGAAAAGGAGCTGTGTTGAAATCTGGATATAGCTGGGGTGGTACTATCCAAAAGTTTCCAGGCTTCTCATAGGCTTCATTTGGATTTCCTGAGCTAATGCATATAAATCAGTGCATTGATAGCATTGATTACCTTCACATCCTGGGTAGTAGTCAATTATGACCGCTTGAAAAGCCTTCCAATCATTTCTGGTTGCTTCAGGTATGGTTTTTCATAACTTGGCTTCCTTGAGATTAGCATATTGGATAGTAGCCTTGATCATTTGACTTTCTGAGAGGTTGGCATAGACTACAAGACATTCAATATCATCTAGAAAGCAAGAAAGTTCAGTGATTACCTTGCTGCTGAAGTGAGGGGCATCAGGTGATCCTCAGAATAGCAGAAATGGCATAGATTACAACAGGAATATACTTAGTTTGATGGTGGAATCAGTAGTTGCTAGTCAACAAAGGCTGTGGGTGATGTCAGATTACCAGGGTGGAGTCAGGTCCGGGTCTGGATCCAGAAATGTGTAAGTGCAAGTGCAGTCATTCTGGGACTAATTGTGCACTTGCTAGTTTCAGATTTGTCAAGTTAAGATGGCAATTACTAGAAATGAAAGGAAATACTTCAGAATAGGCTCAAACTATTGTGTAGCACTGTCAGAATGACCTTGGATGGCTCAAAACTCTAAAAACTTGAGCTTGGAAATGTCAGTGCAGATAAATTTCTTGAAAATGGAAGTCAGGATGAACATTTTTAATCACTGCTTGCTGGGAACTGAGCCTAGGAAAGTCCTTGAGTGCTCTCTTGAATCCCCTCATGGTGAACTCCAGTTGTAAAATAACAAAAGGACTTGGAATGAAGTCCTATGCAAGAAATAGGAGTGTGAGTGTATATCTCAACCCAAGGGGATTGCAAAGAAAGCAAAGAAAAGAAAAGAGGACTGTAAGGATGGCTCACTAACTGTCCACAGGACACTGGAAAACTAGAGTCTGGCTTTTCCCTGTTTGGTGGGCTAGGAAATCAACTAATCTTGCAGGACTTGAAGGAAACTTGAAGGGAAACTTAGGGAAAGGGGCTAGGAAACTGGGCTTAAAGGCTTAGAAAGGTGGTGGTTACTTGCACTCAGTCTAAGAGCCAAGTTCTAGATACAAAAGTCTAATTCAGGCATACCTGAACAATGTACAGTAAAGGAAATGTGAAAAGAAACAAAACCTGATCAAACCCGGAGTGTGGGAACATGTTCCAAGGTGTTGGAACACCAGGTTTGGTTTGTGGAAACTCAGGTCTAGAACATCAGATTCCAAACTAACCTTTGAACTTTAACTGGCTTGACTCAGGTTGGGATGAACAGCAGCAGAATGGACTCGGATTTGCCTGGAGCGCAAGATAGGGGCTATTGGATTGTGGGAGAACTCAGGAAATCACCATAGAGAACTCCAGTTTTCTACACCAGAATAAGAAGTAAGAGGTCTGAAGAAGAAGAAAAGACATTACTAGGTGTAGTAGACAACTCCAAGTAACTCTGGAGTTAGGAGTTGTGGTTTGTACAAGGAGACTCAGAGTTGCAGTGAAACAGATCCAGAGTGAGTCAGAGGATCCTGGAGGTGTTATATATTTGACAGTTCCCTCCAGGATCCCACTTTCAAAACACTTCAGAAGTCTTGCAAGTGGCTATTTTTTTATTCAAAAACTTCTTTCAATACTTCAGACTATTGTTCCTGTGACCTGAACCTAGTCTTCCACCCATCAGATCTGGTTTTATTTCCTAACATTTTTCATTTTTGTAGTCAAAGTTTTTGTTCTAAGTATTACTAAGTTCACTCTATGTCTAATCCCACCATTGCACTGTCCTTTTTGTCATTCAGACACCCATCTTAACATCACAAGTAATTTCTCCCACAATCTGAACATGGTTGACCCAACATCTGACTCTTTTTCTTGCTCTCCAGACTCTTTTTTTTCTGCCTAGTAATTCTCTTTCAAGGCCAATATGTTAATTCTCCATTATTCAGGATGCAGTAGAAGGAGTAGATGATGAAAGATGAGATGAAGAAAATCTCCCAAGACCAGAACCCTTAAATACCTGAAACTGTAGACCTGCCAAAGAAGCCTGGGTATCACCAGTAGAAATAGAAGTTGATGAGCCAGATGATGAAGACTCTTTTCCCAAATACACTGACATCTGACTCTCAGATTCTGACACCATAAAAATGACACTGCTCTGTATGATTGGTTTTCCCTCCTCAGTTTTACCCTGGGTTTCAACTGGAGACCTCTGTTTCACCCAGGTTTTTGTCTGGAGACATACTTACATACCATCACTCACAAAAGACAGTCAATATATGATAGTAGTCCATTTATTTCAACAGAAAAATCAAAGCTGAGTAGATAGTTCTCAGATCCGACCATTTTACCACTTTCCTGCACCCTGGGTTACCCTACCGCACACCGGACTTAATTTTCCCACGCTCTTGATTCACATTTTGCACATCAGACACACAGCATCTTCATATCAAATACTACATTTTTGCTTTTATTTGCATGCTGAGAAACCATGCCTTTCATTTTATTATAGGATTGAGGACAAGAAGAGGAAAAAAGATGTAGAAAGGACAGTCAGGAGTTACCTGGAGGCCAGATCCCAAGAACTTTCATTCACCATCATTTTCAGTTTTCCCAACTCAAGTTTGAAGCTCAGTCCCCTGCAGAGAGCCATTTCTAATCATTTCCTCCATTTCCTATCAAACTAGCATACACTTACCACTTCTTTTCTTGAGTTTAGACCTCAGACTTTGATTGATTTCTCAGACCTGAGACCTGGACAGCACAGATGTAATCAATTTTGCCCTAAGCAACATAGAAGACACTCAGAGAAGAAACTATCTGTCCCCACCATTCCAGGACTACTTGAATTTACTGCTATCTGCCATCATAGGACTCTGATGACCTGCCTGTTATCTATTTCCTCCACATTTAAGCCTTCAAAACCATTCTGATTCTTGTGCTAAAGCCCAAGTTAACATGTTGTATGTCAGATAGGGTGCATAGCAACAACCCGGATCTGAAATCTGGAATCTGAGCCTGTCAACACATTCATTTTATGCCCTGGCCCACTAAGCTCATTCTACATCATCCACTTTTTTTCCTCTGGACCTGAGTCTCATTCTTCATTCATTCCAGCCATGCAATGCTGATGAGAACATCAGATCTAAGTTTCCTACAGTGATATTCTGACTCGTTCCATAGTTCAATAGCTCCATCTTGCACTTCAGACAAATCCAAGACCATTCTGCTGCCATTCATCCTAACCTGAGTCCAGCTGGTTGAAGTTCAAAGATTAGTTTTCAATCCAATGTTCTGGACCTGAGTTTCTGCACATCAGACCTAGTGTTTCTGTGTTTCAGAATACATTTCACTCTCCAGATTTGATTTGGTTTTTGTTTCTTTTCACATTTCCTTTACTGTACTTCATTCAGGTATGCCCAAATTACACTTTTGTATCTCGGACTCTGTATCCAGACAAAGGCAAGCTCACCATCATTTCTAAGCCTCTAAGTCTAGTTTTCTAGTCATTTCTCCTCATTTTCCTTCAAGTCCTAGTCAGGTCCTGCCAATAATGTTGGTTTTCTAGCTCTATCAAATGGGGAAAAGCCAGACTCAGTTTTTCAGTGTCCTGTGGACATCTTTCTACTTTTTCTACAGTCCTCTTCTTTTTCCCTTTCCTCTCTTTGCAATTCCCTTGAATCAAGATATACACTCACACCCCTATTTCTTGCATAGGACTTCATTCCATGTCCTTTTGCTGTTTTACATCAAGTCAAGCTAGTTGAAGTTTGAAGGTTAATTTTGAATACAATGTTCTGGACTCAAGTTTCCATACACCAGACCCAGTGTTTCTGTACTCTGGGTTTGGTCAGGTTCTTGTTTTTTTCATGTTTCATTTACTGTACTTTGTTCAGGTATGCCCAAATTACACTTTTGTACCCAAAACTTTATTCGTAGACAGTGTGCAAGCTACCACCATTGATTCTAAGCCTCTAAGTCTGGTTTCCTAGCTCTACCATATAGGGGAAGCCATATTCTTGTTTTTATTTGTCTCATGGACATTTAGTGAGCCATTTCTACAGTTCTCTTCTTTTCCCTTTCCTCTTTTTGCAATCCCCTTGGATTGAGAACTACACTTGAACCCCTATTTTTTGCTTAGAACTTCATTCCAAAGTCTTTCACTGTTTTACACCAGTGCTGTGGTTTCCTCCCCACTGTTGTTGCCCTATCACCTGCACTAATGCCACAGATTTCTTCTCACCATCATTGTCATGTCATGCATGCTGCTGACATGCACCCATTTCCACCATCACACATGCACCAATGATGCATGTGCACCCTTTGGCTGCCTTTTGCCACACAGTCCTCACAATAGCATCTGCTCCACACACACACCCAATCAATATAATCAGGCCAGAACCTATGCCTGAAGCTCACCCTCCTTTACCTCATGGCCATCAAGTTCACTGAATCTCTTATGCACCAAATGACACCATGTCCACCTGCTGGCACAACTCATGATCAGCCTCTCTATTGCCTTGGTTTTGATCCACTGTCCAGACTGAGATGTCAACCTCCACTTCCAAATCCACACTGAGCCACTTCTCTCAAGCCAGCAAATTAGCCTGCCCCATCTGCCTTGAAAAACACCCCCACTGCATGCAAGAATGCAATGAGCAGCTCCTATGGTACAGCATCACACCTGCTTATGCCAGGTGAGTTGCCAGTGGATGTCTTATTGACAATACAGGCAACACTCCATGCATCAACTGGCAGAAACTGCATGGATGCTTTAAATCTCACTCCTTTACCAAGCATGACTGTTCAAGATGTGGCAAGCATAACCATGCTAAGCATTACCCTCATGCACAGAGACATGCAGGCACAATGCCATAGAAGGTAGAGGCATGGCTAAGTGCTCTTGTGTGCCATGGTCTACTTCATAGTAGATACTTCAACATTTATAAGGACCTATGCCATAGTTTTAACCCTAGCTTTTCAACTCTTCCTGTCACATACTCCTCTCCAAATGACCCCTCCATTGTCCAATATCAACACATATCTCACAACCTTGACAAGTCTGGTCTTCCTTGAGCCTTCTGAGAATAAGCTCTTGCTGCCTTGGTCCATGTCTGGAATTGATGCCCTATTACTGCTTTGAACAATGCTATACCCTCTGAACATGTCTCACATCTCCAGGGTTGTGAAGGTAACCAAGAAAAGAAAACAGTGGACTCTAGAGTGTAAGTGTATATTGATCAAATAATACAAAATAAGGAAGCCACAATGTGAAAACAACACTACAAGTGTTACTTCTGCATGTATAGTGACACCACAACATGATAGGAAGTTGAAAAACTTGGTATATGGGTAAAGTGGCCATGGAGAGTTGCATGGGAGGACTTTGAGAATGATAGAGGAAGAGAAACACTAGCAAATTGAGACAAACTAATATGAGAGTGGAATCATCAAATATAACACACTCTCCTAATTGCACCTCTCTCAAATCTCTCAGCTCTCCCTTGCTTAACCCAATCCCCATGACTGACAGAAATGCTGCACCTTGACTTGAGGCAATGCCTTGGTCAGGAGATCAGTTGGCATGTCAGTGATAGGCATGAATGCAGGCAAGATATCACCCTTATCTACCATATCTCAAAGCCAGAACCACTGCAAATGTAAGTGCTTCATGCATCTCTGATTCTCTGAATGTTTCGCCACCTGAATGGCAGGTTGATTGTCCATTATAGGACAGAAGGTGAAGACAAGATGAAGCCCAACTTGCTGAGAAACTGCCTCAACCAGATGATTTCCTTTACAGCTTTGCAAACAGCAATATATTCTGTCTCTGTAGTTGATAAAGCAACAACAGACTGATACTTCGACATTCAAGAGACAATCCCAGTGCTGATTTCAACAATGTATGTGCCAGTCAAGCGACCAGCATCCTTGCAACCACCACAGTGTTACACTTGATGATTTCATTATCATTTTGATTTTACTCAATTTCCTGCTGGTCTACTTCTCAGATCATTTTCAAATGTTTTCCATGTGATTTCCCATGATCACTTTATCCATATACCAACTCTCTCCAACTTTCTATCATGTTATGGCTTACTTGTTTTCTGTTATTTGGTCAATGTACACTTACACTCTGGAGTCTGCTATTTTCTCTCCTTGGTTACTCACAGTGGACTCCAGTTCTAACCTTTTGAGTTGACCCACCAAGTTTCAGCCCATTCATTCCCTGGCCATAATACATGGTTGGCATCTGAGAATGTGGGTGAACAGCTGAAAAGATGTAGGGTTAGGAGAATATGTGATACCATAGTTCACAGTACCCTGGATGCAGTGAAAGATGTGCTTGACAGCATTCTAATGAATTACACCAGGATGGAAGGTGAAGAAGGTGAGCTGACCAACTGCATAGCCTATATCATGTCAAGTGATGCAGAGGTACTGAAGGAAACCAATGGTATCCCCATGGTCAACAGAACACATGAATGATTGATCCTCCACAGTTTTGGGTGTCTGATTCTGAGATAGGCATAGATCTGGGTCCATTGAGGTGCTACCAGGCTTTGAGTCAGCCATTCTGAGGTGAGAGAGTATATCAGCATAATAATGTTGCTGGGAGAGTTGAATGAAATGTTTGAAATGATCTCTGTTGATTTTGATATCCAGATAGGTCTCAAACTGTGCACTTTGAAATGCTTCTCAAGTTCCTTTAGCATCTCCTTGATTTCTATTAGAGACTTTGACATAAATGTCATGTTGTCCACAAAGCCAGGCAGAATGATGTGAAGATCACCTTGAGTATAGATATAGACAGCTGTGTCAAAGTTACTAGGTCTGTTTAAATTCCATCAACTTGAGAATGGTTCACATTTTGCAATTTCACCAATTTTCCCCTTTTTTTATTTCATAGACAGCCTTGTTTAGCTTGCAAATCACTTCCTTTGAATCTCCTTCTGTGAAACCTGCCAGTTTCTCCTTATAAACCTCACAATCTATCTCTTCATTTAGATAGGCATGTGATATGTTGACAGACCATAGCTGAAGATCATGAATTGCAGCTAGAGCGAGAATGATGCTAAGGGTGGGCAAGAGTACAGTTGGAGCAAAGACCTTCTGATACTTGAAACCAGGTTGCTGATTGAATCCTTGAGCTACAAGGCATCCATTATACCTTAACTATCAGCATGGTATTTCCTTGCAAAGATCCACTTAGACCCAATGACAGGGCAATCTGGTGGTCTAGGAAAGAGGGTCCAAGTGCCATTGCTCTTATGCACAGCCATTTTCCTCAAGTCCAGCTTGTTGCCATTTGTCAGCATCATCTTGACACAGGGCATTGGCATATGATCTGGAAAGTGATGATAGAGCAGCTTTGGTGGATAGAGAATTATGGTAAGTGTTCTCATCTTCCTCATCACAGTCTGTAGCTGAACTTAGCCTCTACCACTGTTGAGGAGAGTTTCTAACTCTGGCTGCCAGCCTTGCACCAATTCCAATAGAGCTATTTGTGGTTGGTTGGAGTGACATCAGAAGGTGAAGGATAAGGTGGTGGTGGAGTAGGAATTTGAGGAGAAATAGCAGGAGCAGGAAGTGGTGGAGGTGCCACATGGACAGGCTTTTCAGCTTCATCATTCCCCCCAGAAGCCAGTGCTTTTGGCATCTCTGAAACTTCAAACTCATTAACATACTCATACAGGACAGGAGGAATATAGGGAATATCTGGAGTTGAAGTAACTGGAAGATGAATGGATGAATGAGAAGGAAATTGCTTACAGGCAAGAAAATAGCACTCATCAAAATCAGCTCACTCTGTAATGATGGTGTGCTTTGTGATAGTAGGATGGTAGAACTTTCAACCCTTATGTCCTTGTGGGTATTCAATGAAGATGCATTTTTCATAGTGAGGCCCCAATGCCTCTTCCTTGTCCTTCTGCACATGGTCATAGGCAGTACATCTGCAAATGTGGAGCTGTGAGATGTCCAGTTTTTGCCCATTCCAAAGCTCATAAGGCATACATTATTCAAAGTAGTGGTAGGGCATCTACTTCAGACATGGAGCAAGGCAGCCAGGGTTTCTCTCCAGAAGGCTTGAGGAAGACCACACTCATCAACCATGGCAGTAAGATGCTCTGAAATGACACAATCAGCACATTTAGCAATCCCATTTTGCTGTGGACATGCCCTGACAGTGTGCTGCCTTTCTATATCACACTGTGTAGTTAGTAAAGTAAAGCTACTGAGTTGTTCATGTACTTGCCTCCCTTATCATCCCACAGTATCCTCAACTTGCACACCATCTGAAACTTCATGTACATCAGTGTGGATGAGTTCAAGTGGACAGGAATGTTTGAAGGTAGGAAAGGGATTTGCATGCATTTTTCCAGCTAGACATGGCTCACAGACAGAATCAGGTATAAGTGTACATCAACCAAACAATAGAAAACAACACATAAGCCACAATGTGAAGACAACACTACAAGTGTTCCTTCTGATTATGTAGCAGCAACACAAGATGATAAAAAGTTGGGAGAAGTTAATATATGGCTAAAGTGACCATGGAAAATTACATAGAAGTACTTTAAGAACAATAAATAGGAGAAGAGAAACACTAATAAATTGAGTCAAACTGATATGAGAGTGAAATCACCAACTATAACACAAGTGTTGCTTTTGCTTGTATAGTGACACCACAATATGGTATAAAGTTTGGGAAAGTTGGTATATGGATAAAGTGACCATGAGAAATAACACAGGATGACTTATTAAAGCCCAGAAAATGGGCCAGGACTTGGTTGATAAACTCCTTTGAAAGGGCTAGAACTGAAGTTCACTGTGAGTAGCCAAGAAGGCAAAAAAAATATCAGACTCCAGAGTGTAAGTGTACATCAACCAGATAATAGAAAACAATTTAACCCACAATGCGAACACAACACTACAAGTGTAACCTCTGCTTGTGTAATGACATTACAACATGATAGAAAGTTGGACAAAGTTGGTATATTGGTAAAGTGATCTTGGAGAATCACATGAAAGAATGATATGAGAAGAGAAACACTAGCAAATTGATATGAGAGCAAAATCAACAACTATAGCATGACTTTGAGAATGATGTGAGAAGCAGAACACTAGCAAATTGAGTGAAAGTGATGTGAAAGTGAAATCATGAAGTAGAATAAAAGGAATACATATTATCAAGCCAGTCTCCATGATTATCATTTTTAAAGGATTGGATTCTGAAAACAGTTGGCAAGAGAGGCTGTCATCACCCCTGATGTGTTTGTCATTGAAAAATTGAAGGTATGAGTAATTCAAAAATCACCAACTGCATTTGGTTGCAGATCTGGGTTGTTCATTCCACCCTAGATGTACTTCAAGTTCATTTTGATTGTGAAATTAGTGATATAAAAGATGACTACATTAATGGTACAAAGTGTCTAGAAAATGGTCTGTTGAGATCTCACTTCATTTGTGAGTACCAATGATGCAAATCAGCTCAAATGTCACTTCTTATCCATTTCAACTTGAAATAGGATTAATTTGACTGTGGTTCAGAACATTGTCAACAGCTAAGATGACCTCTTATTCAGATTCATAATCTCAAGGATCTGTCAGAGCACAAAGGACTGTTACACTGGGTGATTTCACTCTTATATTTAGTTTTACTCAATTTGCCAATGTTTTGCTTCTGATATCATTCCCAAAGGGTTATATTTGGTGATTTCACTCTAATATCAGTTTCACTCAATTTGCTAGTGTTTCTCTTCTCACATCATTTCCAAAGTCATGCCATGCAAATCTCTCCAATCACTTTACCCATATATCAACTTTTCTCACCTTTCTGTCATGTTGTGGTGTTCCTACACAAGCAGAAGCAAGACTGGTAGTATTGTGTTCACATTGTGGCTGACTTATTTTCTATTATTGATTGATATACACTTACACTCTGAAGTCTGCTGTTTTGTCTCCTTGGTTACTCACAGTGGACTCCAGGTCAGTACTTATGTTTTCCACATTAAAATATACTAGATTACTCACAGAAGATTCAGTCCTAGCTCTTTGAGTCAATCCACCAAGTCCTAGTTCATTTCCTGGCCTTTAGCACTAAGTTGTGCCATGCAGTTCTCCATGGTCACATTAACAATATATCAACTTTCTCCAGTGTTCTATCATGTTGTGGTGTTGCTACACAAGTAGAAGCAACACTTTTAGTGTTGTGTTCACAATGTAGCTGACTTTTTTTCTATTGTTGGTACACCTACACTCTAAAGTCTGGTGTTTTGCCTCCTTTAAGGGGTTTCTCACAGTAGACTCCAGATCAGTACTTATGTTCTATACATTGAAACAAGTTCTAATCTATTTTCTGCAGGGTCTTTAATAGGGACTTCAATACTTTAACAATGAAATATCTCTAGGACTGCTGATGATTGCTTTATTATGGACTATAAGTGGACTCCTTTCAGAAATGGTTGCATTAAATTGTGAATTAAGACACAAAAAAAACATCATGTATATCAGAAATCCACTTCAGCCAGTTCTGGATATCTTGAACCTTGGCTTTATTGACGTTATAAGTGAGGAGATGGAGTGGACAAACAAAAGGCAAAGAGCTCTAGAGACAGAAACTGACCTTCAGACAATCACTGGATTGACTTGTCCTGGAATGATTAGCAGTGCAGAGTGATCTCAGATTCATTGAAGCACAGGATAGATGCTAGAAGGAACTAGGAATGTCACAATATCATTGTAGGAAATTACAGTTTATACAATAATTCTCATTCAAATCAGAGTTGGAAAGGGTTAGAAATTTAAGAGGAAACTTCTTCTAAGATGACAAAAGAGTTAGTGATGAAGGATTTGTAAAAGAAGAAGTCAGTTTTGAAGGTGAAAAAGGAAACAGTGCAAAGTGGCAACAAAAGCATAGTATCTAATTTTGAGAAAAGTATTTGTTTAAGAAAAGAGGGTGGGGTAGAGTTATCAAAGGCCAGGGTTAGGACTTGATGGGTTGACTCAAAGAGCTATGACTGAAGTCCACTGTGAGTAACCAGGAAGGCAAAACAGTGAACTCTAGAGTTTAAGTCTATATACATGAATCAAATAATAGAAAACAACTCAGCCACAATATAAACACAGAACTACAAGTATTCTTCTGCTTATGTAGCAATACAACAATATAATAGAAAGTTGGGAAAAGTCATGGGTAAAGTGATCATGGGAAATCACATGGCACAACTTTAGGAATGAGTGAGAAGGTGAATACTAGCAAATTGAGTGAAACTGATATGAGAGTGAAATCACCATCTATAACTATTTAAGAAGGACTTAGCATTATTCAAGTTCTGTTCAGAGATTCAGAAGTCTTCTATGATGAAGTATTCTTTCGAATAGATTAGAAACAAGCAGGATAACATAGTTCTGTGGTAATGTGAGATCTTTTCTCTTTCATACTTTTTCATACCCTACAAGATCCAGTAGGAAATTATTGAAATTGGATTTATAAATGGGGTTTTATGATATGGTGATAATAAGAAAGTATGGAAGATCAAATGTATTTTTCATGTTTATAAAGACAGAGTTGAAATGTGATCTCAGGAGAATTAAAACCATAATACTCCAGAGTCACTAAAGCTCATCCTTCAAAATCTGAAGGGAAAGGTCCACATCCACCCTATTATGAATCTTGATTGCAACTTCTATCCCCTTCCAAATCATGCAATCCTATATCATCAAGAAATCACCATCAAAATTTAGGGTTTCTTTTACCAGCCTATCACTAAGCTTCTTACCTGCCTTTTTCCATGCCAATCTGCACCCATCTAACTATTTAACCCTCTTTCACTTCTTCAGAGTCCAATCCTTGTGAAAATAAGCAAAGTTCAAATGAGTCTTGCAATGTCTAACAGAGAGAATAGTATGTTTGGACTTGACTACAGCCTTTATTCCAGATTTCTTCAGATGAAGATGAAAAGTATTAGCAGAGAGGGGTTGATTGACAATATTGATAAGGGCTTTGGTCACTTGAACAGCATATTCAACTTTACCAAAGGTGATAAGATATTGAGCACAATAGACCAGAGTGACCAACATCAGGATTGAATTTTGTTGAGTTAGAGAGAGCCTCAGATCTGACCATAATAATAATTTCAAAAAAAGGGATGGATGAACTTTTTTAAAGTAAGACATATTATTTGTATGTATATCTTTGTTAATACAAACAAGTAAAGCCAATTATTTTACTATGTGTATATATATGATCCTGGTCATCAATTCAAAAGTGAAAAAATCCTTTCCATGACATTATGTTTTATAATGATTATATCTCTACACCATATGAATTATATCACATGACCAAGGGACCAATTTAATAGGCAGTGTATCTCACACATTACATTCAATGCCAATATGGAAAGGGTTTTTGAAATCACTATAAGTAAGTGTCTGTTTCAGAATGTCATTACCTGTTTGGTGAGTGCATGGGCTGTGAAGGCTTTATTATGCATAGTAGTAAAGGTTTTGAGCCAGTATTTGATGGCTGGAAGATTTGAGTATGCCTGTGCCAGTGGCAGAGCACAAAAAAAAAAGCTTCATGACCTAATTATTGCAGGAATTCCACAGAAAACCTGCAAAAACTGGAACTGAATGCTGGACACAGCATTTCAGTAATGGACATACAGAAGTGAAACAAACCTGTAATATGTCCTCAAAATTCTGTGCAGCCAACTTCTTAACTTGGAGATATTCTAATGAAAATAATGAATGGTGTCACAACCAAAGAAGTGAATCTCATGAAAACTTGCATGCAAGGTAATTCAAAATTGTTGGTATTAAATGAAACAGAACTGCCAACTGACTATCAAGTTGAGCAAGGGAAGTCTCTTCTGCACCACCAACTATCTAAAGTAAATGGTTTATTATGGTCTTTCAAACACCAAGTTAAAACTCATATAGCAGGTACATGACTAATATAAGAAAAAAGTCAAAGTCTACATATCCTAATCTGTCTAAAAATGCATTCTAGCCAAGCATACAAAAAACTATGGTTATTTTGATGACAAAACTGATAATGTTTACAATTGTTGGCATGAAAGACTTATCTTTGAGTTTTGCTTCTACTTGGGCCATGTCTACAACATATCCTATTTCATCTATTGATGGGAGCTGAGATAATCTTGTTGTCATGCTTGACAGTATCTTTATAAGCTAACATCTGACACTACACCATATCAATGTCAGTTATCACATTTTGGATCTAGTCCTTTGGAATGAGGCATCAGAAACAGGGACAAACACCTGCTGAGGTTGTGAACATTTTTAATGAGCACCTTGGTGTCAAGAAGAAGGGTCAGTAGTAAATGTATTTATTGCTAAATCTTAGAACATGCTTTTTTGAGCATCTGCTAAGTATGTGAAAATTCTGAAATAAAGTCATCTCTGAAATTCATTATCACATGAAAGTAAAATATCATATTCATATGTGTGAAGAAATTCATCATTAAGAATGTCTTTCAAAATAGATTTCTGTGATAGTGCATCAAGAAGGCATTATTTACAGGCTTCTCTCCTCCTACTTGTTTCATCACAAAATCAGTGAATCAGTGCAAAACTGTCAACCTTTGCATATGGAAAACTCTATGAAAATACTAATTATTTGAAAAATATACAGCATAAGCACAAAGATGTAATGTTGATTGAGTGCAGTCATACTTTCACTCATTGCTAAAGTACATGTACAGAGGCTATAGCTTTGCCTTATCAAATGAAGTCCACTGTGTTATGTCCAATCAAAATGTCAGTGTGACAATGCACTGATGCAAATTACAGTTGACATCTTGAGACAAGTCCTGTGATTTTCAGTGTGCTTCTATGGATGACCATGAACTTGTTATAGTTGGTGATTTTGCTTTCATATTAGTTTGACTCAATTTGCTAGTGTTTCTCTTCTCCAATTGCTATCAAAGTCATCCCATGTGATTTCCCATGATCACTTTACATATATCAACTTTTTTCAACTTCCTATCATGTTGTGGTGTCACTACACAAGCAGAAGCAACACTTGTAGTGTTGTCTTTGCATTGTGGTTTAGTTTTTTTCTATTATTGCTTCATGTACACTTATACTCTGGAGTCCACTGTTTTGCCTCCTTGGTTACTCACAGTAAACTCCAGGTCCAGTACTTATGTTCCATTGAAATGTACTTGGTTGCTCACAGTGGACTCCAGTCCTAGCTAGCCTTCTGTATAGATGTTGCCATTGCATTGAGTATGATTTGAAGTGGAAATGACTACAGTGAACCAGATCTATAAGCTACTCTCAAGCTATCAAGATGGGGAAGTATTATAGTTGGTGATTTCACTCTCATATCAGTTTGACTCAATTTGCTAGTGTTCCTCTCCTCCTACATTCCCAAAGTCCTCCCATGTGATTCTCCATGGTCACTTTCCCCATACATCAACTTTCCCCATGTGGCTTGCTTGTTTTCTATTATTTGATTGATGTACACTTACACTCTGGAGTCCACTATGTTGTCTCCTTGATTACTCACAGTGGACTCCAGATCAGTACTTATGTTCTCCACATTGAAATATACTTGATTAATCACAGTGAACTCCAGTCCCTAGCCCTTTGAGTCAATCCACCAAGTCCTAGCCCCTTTGCTGGCCTTCAATAGGAACCACCAGTAAAACACTGAAATGGTGTAATTCTTTGGGCCTGAGTTTTCGCAGTGGCAAGAAAAAGGAATAACTATGATAATTCTGCTGAATCCTGCTGTTTAGAGGCCATGGAGCCACCCAATTTGCAGTTTGATTGCTATCCAATTGGTATGCAACACATCCTCAGAATGAAAAGTCTGCTTTACCAATTACATTGAAAAGTTTCCTGAAGCTTGTTTTCAACTATTGTGCTCCTTATTTTCAATATGGTTACTCAATCACCACAAGATTTCATTCAAATAAGAATGAAATGGGTTTTCTAGATCAAACTCTTTTACCATGTTGACTGTCAGCTTATGGAGTAGACTGCCTCTGGCATTTTCACTCAGATCTTCAATATCATAAACAGAGATAGCATCACTGTTGTAGTCACAAAAGAGGTTGAATAAATCATTTGAGTGATGGGTTCACCAGATGCAGAGTTGGAATGTAATCTTAAACTGGTGCCTTTAGACCATGTCAACTTATTACAATTCAGATCATAGTTGTTCAAGGACACAAGTAATTGAGAGGGAAAAGTAGCATATGCAGTTTCAGAAGCATATCTCTAAACTGTTGAGAGTCAGCAATTTGAACATTGAGATCTGAATGCATTTGTGCTCTAATAGTGTTACATCAATGCCCTGGAAAACACTGTGGCACACCCTGTATTGACCACTAGAATTCATAACTAAATGCTGGCTTTTATAAGGGGATGCTATGGCAACTAACCAGGACTCTTGAGAAAGATTGATATCATTGAGATGATGTTTCTTCAGTGAATAGACCTCCTTTGCCTTAAGAAGTGTGCCTATAGCTGCTTTTTGCACTTCTTGCAGCTTTTTCTATGCCCTATGAACACACTAGGATCATTGAAAGGCTGACTGCAAATGCATGTTTCTGTATCATACTGTAGTTCCATATTTGTTACAGTACTGAATAAATCTTAATTTATCAGGAGATATTTCACTTCTTTGAGTACCTGCAGTGCAATGATGAGCAAGTCCAAGTGGCTGTACATTCATCAAAGTAGCACAGAAGGAGCCTGAGTGATTCACTGTGGCTTTCAGTTAAATTCAAGCTTAAGCTGCAGCTATTAGCAGGAATGAACAAATATTGGCAGATTTATAAGGGTTGGCATGAGAATAAAATAGCAGAGCCTGTAATAATCCATTCACTACTTTAATTATACCTTTCACTAAATGAATAAATTTAATAAAAGAAATTTCTTTAAATTATTAAAATTTTCTATAGAAAATTATAGATTTATGAACCATGAAAGTATCAATTCTTTTATTAAATTTATTTAAATTTAGTGATAGTGAAAAGTACTGTATGTTTTAGAAATTATGAATAAACCATTTGGAAGAAAAATTAAAAATTTTGAACGAAGTTGTTTTAAGTAGATTTAAATTTTTACTTCATTTTGTTTCAATTTTTAAGTTTACTTCAATGTTATAGATAAAATAAGATAAAATTTTAACTGAATGATTATAAAATTCCAAAATAGGACAATGATGAACTGCCACATTGGTACATATAGGGCACCATAGAACACTAGTTAACCTTATTACCTCCACTGAGTGTGGCTGAAATGAAGGATGAGTAAAAACTGGTATTCACTAAATTGAACTTGAATACTGCAAGTCATTGCTCCACACTGATAGTAGAGATTCTCAAAAGGTATAATTCAGCAATTGGATCTTTGACATTGCTAATATGATAGAATTCAGAGTGCACTTTCTTTAGAGTATCTCTGAGAATCTGAGATCAACCTTCTTCTCAATCACCTTCATTGGCTAATGAGAATCAAGCATCATTGTTGCTTTACATGACTTCTTCTGCAAGGCTGTGTATTACATCCTTGCCTTTTTTTGTTTGCCAGAAATAGGAGAAGATGAGGAATGTAATTAAGTGCAGTCAGAATTCAATACAAGACTAGATACCTTCTTTAAAGGGTAAGTGTGGTTACTTTTGAAATGTGAGTGCAAGGAACTCAACAAACAACCCATCTCTCTTCTGAGTGTTTTATTTAAAGGTTACCCAGATATTGTATTGGATGTATGGCAGCAGATCTTTGAGGATGAGAATAATAATGATAAGCCCATGTTTATGTTACACTTGGTGGTCATTGCTATAAAAATTGCCTGGACTAGCCTAATCCATTCAACCATTGCTGCTTTGCACTGATAACTGGCACCATTGGTTGAATGATATCATGTGAAATAACACTTGCAAGTATGCACCACATCACCAATTCATCTTCATATTGACAACCATCCTGGACCAGCATACTCCATCAGGTAAAGTGACCATGGGGAATAGCATGGCACAAGTTTGGGAGTGATAGAAGAAGAGGATCACTAGTAAATTGAGTCAAACTGATATTAGATCAAAATCACCAACTATAACAGGAATGATATAAAACTTGGGAATTTGAATCCAAAATTGCAATGCTTACTGGGTGGT
The DNA here is from genome assembly GCA_038094155.1 of Pulveroboletus cf. aberrans. Lineage (NCBI taxonomy): Eukaryota > Fungi > Basidiomycota > Agaricomycetes > Boletales > Boletaceae > Pulveroboletus > Pulveroboletus cf. aberrans. The sequence continues at coordinate 20,689 of JBBPTO010000579.1, forward strand.
GTGAGTGAACAAGGATAACATGAGAGGGCAAGGGATTGTCACATTCTGAAATGGACAGAAGAGGACTTGCACTCCCCTTGAGTTTGCTGTCAGATTTGGATACAACATCTTCAGTGAGTTGGAAGTCTGGTACTTGTGGCTGCCATCAGTAGCACTACTGGCATCTATCACCTCCAATTTCAGTGCATATTAAGTTACATGCACCTGCATCTGGGCTTGACAGTAAGCTGCAGTGCAATTTCAAGATTCCACTGCAGCTGTTCCTGGCATAAGCACTTGTGCTAAATGCTATGTGACAGTGACATGTATGTTCATCCATTAAGTCTGACAGCTGAGTCTGCCATTGCAGGGATGTGTAGAATGGCTTATCTCTCTCTGAGTCATGATTCCAAGCTCCAGTTCTCATAGAGTTAGCTAGTTTTAACAGATGGAAAAAGGAATCATGCCAATTGTCTCCTCAAATATACAATCAGATCCAAGATTTAACAAATTCAGTGAAAGGGGGGGGGGTCAAGGAAATCTGAAATATTTGTAAATGCTACAAGTGGCACTGCTTGCACATGTCACCTCCAACTTGAATGATATCTCAAGTTACATATGTGCTACTTGTGCCCAGGCTTCAAAGCAAGCTGTAGAGCAATTCTGACTGGAAGTCTGCATTAGCTGCTGTCTCTGGCATGATAAAAGGACTTGGAACAGGGTGGTTACTGAAGCAATGAAGAGATGTTCATCATGGTTGGGTGGCAGTAAGCAGCTCAGTGAGGGTTCAGTTCAACATTAACTTTCAACATTCAATTGATTGATATGGGCCTAATATTAAAGGCCAACAAAGGGGCTAGGACTTGGTGAATCAACTCGAAGGGCTAGAACTGGAGTCCACTATGAGTAACCAAGTATATTTCAATGTGGAGAACATATGTACTGACCTGAAGTCCACTGTGAGTAACCAAGGAGGCAAAACAGCAGACTTCAGAGTGTAAGTGTACATCAATCAAATAATAGAAAGCAACTAAGCCACGATGTGAAGACAACAAACACTACAAGTGTTGCTTCTGCTTGTGTAGCAACACCACAACATGATAGAAAGTTGGAAAAAGTTGGTATGGAGGTAAAGTGACCATGGAAAATTGCATTGGAGGATTTTGAAAATGATAGAGAAAGAGGATCACTTGCAAATTGAGTGAAACTGATATAAAAGTGAAATCACCAACTATAACACCTGATCTATTTGAACTGTCCAGTCAGCAGGAAGCAATTTTGATCTCAGACTACCTGCTAGCTTCTCACTGTTGGCTTTGCTAAAGCCACCCTACTCACTCTATGATCAGTGTGTGAATTCACAAGTATGGATCTAGCCACTGTAAGTATCTGCTCACTTCCACCACTGCTGGCTCTGCTTGCCCTGCTCACTCTTATGTAAATTGACAAATATGGATCTGGTCTCTGAAAGTACTCACTCACTTCTGCCATTACTGGGCTTGTCCTGCTTACTCTATTAGTATTTGAATTCACATATATGGATCTGGCTACTTTAAGTACCCACTTACTCCTGCCACTGCTGGCTCTGCTTGCCCTGCTTGCTTTATCAGTGTATGCTTATTTTATGAGTGTGCAATGCTTATTGATATACTACTGCTTGCATGTGAAGAAATCAGACTACAGCATATATAATCTCATAGTTGAAATCATCCCAGAATGCATAGTGATGAGACTAGACTCCTCTACTTTCATTCACTTAACTGCCTAAATATATTCTGTAGTAAATAATTTAATGATGATTGAATTATGAGCAAATAGTTCAATGAACAACATGACTTCTAGCACTTACCCAAACCATCCTTCATGGAGATGAATTACCCACAGTGTGTATGTCTATTCCAAATATCTGAAGAAGTGTTCTATGCTCTCAACAAGTCACCTGAATAATTTTCAAGTTTATTGTGGCATGTTGAGCCAGAGCCATTTTTGAACACAGGCTTTGATTGATTGATCAAGCCCTCACTGAAGAATCAAATGTCAAGTAAAAACAGAGACATGGATGGACCATGTTTGCTCAACCATTCAAATGCTCTCATCACTTATGTTGCATTAAATGAATACTGGCTTAATGGTTAATATTGACTGCCATGATTTGAAGTATATTATCTTTGGAGATATGTTAAATCTTATAATAAATCTAACCTTAGTTTACAGCAATGGAAATCACTGCCATCTAACTAAAGATCTGGGACTTCTTAGTCTGCCTGAGCTGCTGCTGGCTAGTGCCAATGGTGTTGATGATATACTTCCAGGTACTTTCATGTAATCAAACAGTTCTAATGCTAGTAAATAACTCATGCAAACATGAAGCTGGCATCAATTTTCATGCTGGAGTCTCAATTTCCCTTTGAAAGAGCACATGATATGACATCAGTGTGTTTTACATGTTGTCGACAACTGGAACTTGCTAGTACCAGATAATTTACTATATAATGAGCCTGAGGATTGCATTGAACATTCTAGTATACTCAGAGTCCTACACTCAGATTCTCATTGACATGTCCAATAATTCAGATCACATTTCTCACTTACTTCCTCATGTGCACTCAGAGGTATACAACTTGAATGTGTTCAATTATAATATAAGTGGTTCAGACATGCCTCTCACTCCTGGACTAACCACACTTTTTCAGGCTTGTCTCAATGCCTAGATGTTTTTCCCTTCTGCTACATATGAAGAAGCAAGTTTGGAACCAGCTCAAGTGAACCATTCAGCTGCTTGAATCCAGCAGCTATGTGTGCTCTGAAATATCTTTTGATATGAGTATCACTGGCAAAGCTAAAGAATAGTTGCCAAATAGTGACATGAAGAATGTTAATCATGCTTGTAATCTACTTGTTTTGGAGATCATCAAGAACATTGGATGGGATAGTTGAAAATAACACATAGAGAAGGGCCATGAATGCCTGCCTCAATCAAGCTTGTGAAGAGAATCATCACAGTCCATTTTCCATTTTCAGTTTTCAGTTACCAGGCGGACTGAGGACATACAGTTCAACTATGGTACATATATTTCACTAATCAATCATGAATGTTTTAAACTTGCATTCTGTAGTTCATCAATCATGTTCAAACTATTTAAAGTAAATTGGCCCAGACTGTCAAATTTTCCAGTGTTACAACCTGGCCAGAATGGTAGATCCACACAATCAACTCCCTTCCATGGAATGAAGGAATGCTGCAATGGCACACTAAAGATATGCTTTCCAGTCAGAACTGGAAGATTCATTATCTCTACCACTATGATGAGTGCTTTGTAAGGCATCCATTGTAGATTGATATTTTATTCCACTAATGTACAAGAATTGAAACCATATTTACAAATTCAATTTTTCTTGCTTATTATACAAATGTTTGATATCAATCTTCAATTTTGCTACTTGTTTAAAAGTCCTATCTGTCATGGGAAACCACACCTCTTCATTTCCTTTCCACCTTGGCAACTGCAGTGAGTAGCCATATATTTCTGAAAAAGATGGTAAATGAAACAGTATTTCAGTTCACATATGCCCTTCATCAAGTGGCATTTTGTGTAGGATTAGCTAAAAGACCAGCCCAACAACTGCTGCATTACTGTTTTGCTCAATACAGCCCATTGAAAGCACAGATCTTAGTGATAATGCATGCCACAATGACATACACAGATGAGGCTACCTGTGACCAGTTTAATGAAATGTTGTTGAGACTCAACAGATGAGGACTGTGAGCCTCAATATTAAAATCTGACTTTGAACTTAACTTTCTGACATCTTTCTTCAATAGCCATATGATCAGCAGCACTTTAACAACATCAACATCTTTCATCTTTTTCATATAATCTTCAGCAGAATTGTGAGAGGAAGCATAGAGAAATTTCTTGCTTTTTCAAGGTGCCAATCTAAAAAATTACTGGGCATCATTTTTTTTCCACACTCTTCTAACACTTTTTTCATGTATCTCAACTCATTCACCTCTCTTGCCTACCCCCCATTTCATGTGAAATTGCCATGTGGTCATCCTTTTCAAGATTGCTATGCTGCACCACTTGATTATGTAATAAACCATCATTCTGTCTGCTCAACTTGACATTCTGAGCATATTTAGTTTCTTTGTCTCAAGAAAATCCCTCAAAGATTTTCTAATTGCTTTTCATAGCTTTGTCTGTGAGTTATATACAAATTTCACTATTATTTGTAATTCAAAATCTCATGATAATCTGCCTTTGATGGTGATCTGATCAGATAAGACATCTATGTCTGTTTGCTGCCAGGTACTGAGCACATCTTGCTCTTCTGTCTCAATAAAACCCCCCAAAAAATTTCTGATTGCTTTGTCTGTGAGTAATATACAAATTTCACTATTATTTGTGCTTCAAAATCTCATGATAATTTGTCTTTGATGGTAATTTGATCAGATAAGACATTTGTGTCTGTTTGCTGCCAGGTATGCATATAAATTGTGGTTGGTAGACTAACATACATGTGATATGATAAATTGAAATCAACTGGGATATTTTTTTATATGGTGAGTCTATTATATCATATATGTATAAACTGATCACAAATTTACAATGAATCAAATAGGGTTTTTTTCTTTCTGTAGCTTTTCAATCAGAGTGAAGGGTGTGCTATTGAATTAGACACTTGATCTTTGCTTTACCCCAATACTATAAAAGCTAAAACCTACTGTTGAAAGAAGTGCTTGGTTTGTTTTGACTGAGTCTGCAGTTGTCTGACTCTGTTCAAAACATTTCCTTTGATCAAGTCCCTACTCTCTAGCTTCACAGATTCAACTCTGTATGTCCACTAGTTGCTAAACTCTATTTGGGCTGGAACCTCTGATAGCACTACAGAGTTGAGACAGGATTGGTGGGGCTGATATTGAGCCAAGGAATTTGACAGGTGTTTTATCTGTCTCTTTCCTTGCAGTTACCAATCACCATTGTCTTGGGCTTTCTGCCTTTTTCTCTGTCATATTTCTTCACTGGTTGTCTATTAGTCAACTCTAAGTACTGTTTGATAAAGTAAGATGATTGGTGTGCATTCTTATCTTCCTTTCTGAAGACCAGGCCTCAAATCTCTCTGTTTTGAACTGGACCTTACTTGGATCTCTGAACTCTGGACCTTCCCTTGAACTCTGGACCTTTTTTTGGACTCTGTTTGCTTGAATATTTGATTTGGGCTTCAATCTTGAATATTCTTATTGTTGGTATCTGAAATGTAAGTGTTTTTTTTTTTTAATCATCTTGACATATCATAACATATGTTTCATTCTATTAGGACTTTCCATCCTACTTTTATTAATGGCCAACAAAGGGGCTAGGACTTTGTGGGTCGACTCAAATGACTAGGACTGGAGTCCACTGTGAGTAACCAAATATATTTTGATGTGGAGAACATATGTACTGACCTGGAGTCCACTGTGAGTAACCAAAGAGGCAAAACAGCGGACTCCAGAGTGTAAGAGTACATCGATCAAATAATAGAAAACAACTATAAGCCACAATGCGAAGACAACACTACAAGTGTTGCTTCTGCTTGTGTACAGACACAACAACATGATAGAACGTCAGGAAAAGTTGGTATATGGGTAAAGTGACCATGGGGAATCGCATAAAACAAGTTTGGGAGCGATAGGAGAAGTGGATCACTAGCAAATTGAGTAAAACTGACGTGAGAGCGAAATCACCAACTATAACAACTTTACCTCAGTGTGCACAAAGTGCTGCTTGCCAAGCTGAATGTAATCAATGCTTGCTTGGACCTTCTACATCTCACTGTCATCCATATCCTGTTGCTCAAGCTGCTATACAAATGCAAATGCCACCACCACCTGCTTTAGTGGTTAGTCATTTTTGTTTGAATACAAATGTACAT
>JBBPTO010000580.1:0-26563 GCA_038094155.1 Pulveroboletus cf. aberrans
CTCCTAAACTACATCCTCGCCTTGTCCACCGCATATCACCCCCAGACAGATGGGAAAACCGAACGAGTCAACCAGGAGATTGAGACCTACCTTCAGATCTTCTGCGGCAATAACCCCTTCTCATAGCATGAACTTCTTACCCATGCAGAATTCACACACAATCACCGTCCACACTCCATAATGGGAAAGTCCCCATTTTACCTCATAATGGGCTACGAACCCTGCGCCCTACCTTCTATTGTCCCTGAGACTAAGGTCCCACGGTCGAAGACCACCTTAAGTCCCTCACCGCCTCCTGAGACGAAGCACTTGCCACCCACAAACTTGCTCGCCAGACTATGGCCCAGCGTACCACGTCCAAGTTCCAGCCTTTCATCAAAGGAGACAAGGTCTGGCTGGAAGCCCACAATCTAAAGCAGAACCTTGTTAACTCAAAGTTCACTCCTAAACAGGAAGGACTCTTCTCCATCATGGAAGTCCTGTTCCCCATCACATACCACTTAAGGCTCCTGTCCACGTGGAAGATCCACCCCGTCTTCCATGCTTCCCTCTTATCATCATATCGCAAAAATGACGTACATGGCCCTAATTTCACACGACCACCTCCAGACCTTGTAGAAGGCAAGAAAGAGTATGAGATCGATAAGATCTTACGTCACCGCGGAACTCCATCTAACTGTTCCTTCCTGATCCGATGGAAGGGCTATACTGCCGAAGAAGATTCTTGGGAACCTGAGCAGAACCTAAAGAATTTTAAGGCCGCCCTGATGGCTTATAAGAACCGTCACCCCTCTGTGTTTCCTTCACCTTCACCCCACCATAACAAACATGACAACGTCCCCCCTTCGCAACGTCGCCTTTGTCGCTGATGACGTTGAAGAGCCCTCCACCTCCGTCATCAATTCTTTGTCCACTGAATCTACTATAGAAGATACCTTCTCTGAGGTCTCCACCCTCGTTGAGACCATCACTGATGAGAATTGTCCCCCATCTCCCACTTTTGCTGATGCCGGTTGGAATAGCCTTCCCCTGGACTCCCCATTCCGCGCTCCCCTCGTGGAAATTCCTTGTCTTCCTGCACCACATCCAGTCCAAGCTGTGGACCTTCCTATCCATGCCCATCATCTCTGCCCCCAGGCCATCCCTTTCCCGTATATCACAGCCTTCCGCAACCGTGTCTATGATAGGTGCATGGCTATACCCATCAGCACCCACCTTGATATGGGCTCCACCCTGTACTGTCTCGTTTGTCTCTTATGGCAGATCAGACACTTAAACTTTATCAACCATCCTACCGCCGTCACCATCCTCGGTGAAGCAAACACCACGTTAGATATCCTTGCCCACCAGTTAGAACTTGAAGAGTTTCTGGAAGACCTTGATCACTACCTTGCCAAAACCAACGCTCAACACTCTGAGCCATTGCCCATACCCATTCCTTTCATCACTCCTGTCACCACTCCACAAACCCTGTCCACCCTGTCTGCATCCTCGTCTCCTCTTGACGAGGAAACCATTGCTTTCATAGACCAGATGGAACTCCGTCATCACAAAAATCGAGGAGAAGTCGTCCTCACTCAGGACAACCCGTGCTACCCCCAGGCATGCTTTCAATGCTGCCGTCTTGGGCATTTTCAGGACCACTGCCCCGAATACCTTTGTCCTACCTGTCTTCACTTCCAGCCCAGACATAGTCAATGAGAGTGCCCTCTCTGATGCCCTATGCCTAGGCCCTCTCCCTCTACCTCGCCCTTGTCCCATCAATCCTCCCACCGCTCGTCCTCGTCCTCGTTGTCCCAAGGAACTCTGCCACAGAGTCCTACGACCCAGCATGTGCAATGAACTGTTTATTTCCCTACCAGACGACGCTCCACACCCATACTGTTGTCCTCCCAGGAGCCCCCGCCTATCGACAAAAGAGAGGACTATGCAGACTTCAAGTTCAACGACGCCACCATGTCGAACATGACCGGAGAGCCCTACGGGGATTACAAAGATTTTTGAAGTCAGTGACTTCAAGTCTACTAAGGGGGTAATGTTATGATTTACTCTGGACTATGCTTTTCCTTGACCCTTAACACTTACACACGCATGGGTATAAGTCCCAATTTGGATGTTCATTTCTTTTCATCACTGACTATGATACCATGACTCACCATCCATTCCCTTCGCACTTCACGTGCCTTATCTCACTTGCTCAGTCAGCAATTCCTTCCACTGTATTCCTTTATATTCCATGCCTACCCTGAATACCTTTATGTACATAAACCCACATCGTCACACCTATGCTCCTCAGTCTACTCTTACTGTTTATCACCATTTCTTACCTTGTCCTCTTTGTCACTGTCGGAATACATTGTTGTTCCCACTCCATAATACAGGCCTAAGGGTAGCCTTAATACCTTCTTGCTCTTGTCGACAACCCCTGGTCAGGAAGTCTGCTTCGTCAGCCTCTCACCGAGGTCTCCTTGTCACGACCGCTTACACGGGAGTTACCACCATTAACTCAGTAGTCCTTGTCGTCTGTCCTCAATCATAGGCAGACTCCCCTGTCCACTGTTAACTTGGAAGTCCTTGGCCACCATTAGCTCAGTAGCAACCCTTGTCGCCGAACCTCACTAGTAGGTAGGCTCTTTGTAGATGTCTTGCAATCGTCAAGCTCCGTCGCCATCTTGTCCATGGTTAAGACCACAGCCCTTACAGTTCTACGCCCGCCCATCCCCAGGTTGGCGGTAACACAATCCACTCATCAAATCTCTGGTTATACTGGCTTTAGCAAGTCTACCATACAGAGAATAGCTGAAAATCATTGTCCCAACCTACCAAAGTCCTCTGGAGGTCATCCATCAATCATTTCTTCTACTGATATGTGACATGCTATTCATCTCATTGGAACTGGAAAGGCTGAAAATGCTGTTCAGGTGACCCAAACTCTTCATGAAATCAAGAACCATCCTATCTCCTCCCAGACCATCTGTTGTCACCTCAAAAAAGCAGGAATGAAGGCTGTGGTGAAGAAGAAATGTCCTCTTCTCTCTAAGCGTCATAGGCAAGCAAGATTAGACTTTGCTTTGAGCCATCAGCACTGGACTACTGAGGACTGGAAGTGAGTTATATGGTCAGATGAGACCAAAATCAATCGCATTGGGTCAGATGGCAAGAGATGGGCATGGAAAAAGGCAGGAGAGGGGTTGAGTGACAGGTTGGTGCAAAAGACAGTAAAGTTTGGAGGGGGATCATTGATGATATGGGGTTGTATGACCTGGGAAGGAGTTGGAATGGCTTGCAGGATTGATGGTAAGATGGATACTGAACTTGATGTGCAGATTTTGGAGGATGAGTTTCAACAAACTCTCCAATATTATGGGTTTTCCCCAGATGACATTATCATTCAACAAGATAATGACCCCAAGCATACTAGCAGGAGGGCCAAGGAGTGGTTTGATGACCATGGTTATGAGGTTATGGTATGGCCAGCTCAGTCTCCAGACCTCAACCCTATAGAAAATGTATGGTTTCCTCTCAAAAGAAGGCTAGCTGAGTATTCAGAGCCACCTAGAGGGATGATAGAGCTTTGGGAAAGAGTGCAAGCACAATGGGAGAAGATTGGGGTGGCGCAGTGTCAATCATTGATTGAGAGTATGCCCAGGAGGATTCTGGAAGTCATCAAAGCCAAAGGAGGATACACTTCATACTAGTTTCTGATACCCTTGACATCAGCAACAAAACTGTCCCAATGAGTACCTGTGATCAATTTAATCATATCTCCTGATATATCCGGAATTACCTGGTGAATGTATATATGTTTGGATCGCTCTTGATCAGGGCTTTCTAATGGTACCTGGGTCTAATAGTATAGGATCAATAGTTCACCAGATATTCACTCAACAATCAAAATGTATCAAACATTGGGATGGTTTTGTTTCTCAATGTATGTAAGCAAACATCGACAGTATATAAGACTTGTCTGAGTCTGAAATAGAATAATGCTTCTTGTTCATATACCACAATGTTCAGTGCAAGGTCCAACTTAGACTAGGTAAGTAGCCTTTGGGTAACTTTCATTAACATGCATTCTTGCAACATTTATTTCAATTCTATATTTGTTCATGCATGTTTCCTTTCTGATTCACAGTCTTGGAATGTCCAGACTGAAATTTGGTACTTAAAACTTAGTTTGAGAGTGAAATACCACCATTTACCATCCATTCTAAGTCTCTGAGTTCAATTTCCTTCGACTCCCTTCAACTCCTAGTTGATTTCTTAGCCCTACTGAATGAAGAGGAATCAGACTTATATTTTCCAGCTCTCTCTAGACATCAGTGAGTCATTTCTATTCATTCCTGTGCTTTTTATTCTCTTTTTGTAATTCTCTGGGTTGATAACTACACTCACATCCTTTTCATTAGCTTAGGAGTTTCACTTCAGATTTTCTAAGAGTTTGACACCATCATCATCCAATGCTGACCACTCACCTTTTGACTGGTGGCTTGATCCTTCCCCTGGATCTTTCCCTTTCACTCCTTCATGACCTTCCACTTTGCCTCTACCTACTGCACACTCTTCTGCTCTACATGTTCCACTGCCTTCCAAGCTTTCCATTCCTTTCTCTTGTACTCCTTACACACTCTCAAATTCCACTTCTCCATCTTGCATTTGTGATACACCACCTCCTTCTGCTCCTTGCAGTGCTGGGTTGCAGCAAGCTGGGCCTGAAACTTGGCCACCTTTTTGTCTACCAGGCTTCATTTACAACTCCTTGACATGTTGTGGATGGTGGTTGTTTGAGTTCAAGAAGTTTGATCAAATTTTACATTGCCACATAGTTCAAACCCCACTGGGCACTTCTGAGTTATTCATAGTGTCCACAAATTCACTGTCAAACAACAGGTGACTCTCTGCATTGTTCTAGACCTCAGGAACTCAGCGCTAAGTGGAGGGCACTGTCATATATATCCTGAATGCCCATCCCCATCCCTCTGCACACAACTTCAACTCCATTCTCTTTATCTTCAGTGGTCTCCAAATAGACCTCATCAACATTACTCTAAGTTCAATTCAGATGTCTGACTTCAGAGATCATATTACTGTTGAACTTCCCCCATTGGCCCAGACCTTAACATAAGTTACATCCTCATACATTCCTCATTCCTTTGACCATATGCTCCACCTATATTTTATTTCATGTTCCTTAGCCCCATGTATACTGCCCATCAGTCCTCCACATTTACTGATTATTCCTGCATCTATTCATTATACTGCTTATATTTTCCATTCTATTGTAAAACAACTAAAGAACTCAGTATGAAGTCCCAAGCAAAATTATAGAATGCAAGTGTAGTTCTTGACTCAGAGGATTGAAAAGAGAGGAAAAGAAAAAGAAGAGGACTGTATGAATGGCTTAATGAGTGTCCACATAATGCTGAAAAACTGTGTCTCGACTGAAGTGAAGAAATAAGGGGAACAGGACTTCTGGCTTAGGATAGGTGGTAGATGGATTGCATAGTAATGGTGATAGGATACATCAACAATACTCTAATAATGTACACTAAAGTTATATGAAAAACAAGCTAAATTTTCAGTAAGAAAACTGATTCAGTGTGTGAGAAAATGATTCAGTGCGTGGAAATTCAGTATCTGGTGGACTGGATTGGTATGGGATATGCATGAATCCAGGTTCAGAATGTCAGGATGAAAGAAACTGTAGATAAAGTGTAGATGGACCAAAAAATGACATTCCACAACTACCAGATTGACTTGAATCAGGATTTGCACCATTGCAGAGCAGTCTCAGAATGACTAGAGCACAGGATAGGAAACAGAGATGGCTAAGAATGACCAGATATCACTGTAGGATCCTTTTATTCCCTTTCCTTCAGACCTTCACCAGACTTCATTCTGAAGGATCCAAACTTGGCACTGGGGTGATGAGTATTAGTTGAGTTCAGAATTGGTGTCGAAAAATCATGATCTCTATCCTTTCTCTCAACTTCTCTGACACTGTTGAATCAACTTTGACAAGAAGTTGATGAGTGATCCTAGACCTGACTAATGTGTTGAGATTCTGCAAATCAAACACTGGGTCTTGTGCTCTATTAATACAAGCAGACAATAATAGTAGTGTACTATTCATGTTGCTAAAGAAACAGGTTGAGAATTAAGTGTGACTCATACATAGATGGGTTATGACTAATGAAAGTGTAATCTTATTACACTTTTCAAAAGGATTGACCACATGACAAGTCTAGATGAAGTCTTTATGACTCAGCTATGACATTATTGACCTAATTGTGGTTACATCACACACAGATACATATTGTTAAAATCATCTAATCTATGAATTTCCCACATTGGACCCATGCATTACCATTACTCTAGAAACCCTGCATGCAATGCTAGACTTCATGATATTGAAGGTAGCCTATATGCGATCATACAAAAGTACCAACCCCAAGCATGACTCCACAACCCTATCCATGCATGAAGTATGACATCATTTGCATTCCAGACTCTCCTAGACCATTATATGCATTACCCATTACCCATACCCTTCACTACACCCTTAGACCTATTCATATATGACCTTCCATTCTTCCACACCCTTGCACATCAGGCATGTACAAGGCTGTTGCATGCTTTCATATGATCATAGCTACATTAAATGCATGCACAGGCAGCATGGACATCTTAGATTAGTACACCATAGATCCAAACACACATGTAGTACATAAAGGCTTGAATAAAATCCATCAAAGGAGAGTCTTGTCCTCTTGGTGTTCCCTCAGCATCAAAGACGTCGACTCATTCATCCCCTTTCCTGTTAAGTGATCTAGAGCCTTGAGTGGTTCTGAGTTGTTTCTCATATGAGTCTGTGAATAGATTTAAAGACAATAGATACCATGATGTAATGATAACAAAATTCATTTTCTCTTTTGAAATTAAGTTCCTAAGAAGCTCATTGATTGCCCAAACTTGGTCACAAAAACCTTAGTCTCTGTCAGCATCCTTAACTCAACTCTCCTTTTCTGCCCCGTACAACAGAAGTATCCTTGTACCCTCCTGTTAGGTTATGGGCCCTGGACAGGTAGGCTTTTATTCTTTTGAAATATGTCATCATGCCTCCTCCTCCTGCCTTGTGAAGTTTCTTTTATGCTCTTTCCATTCTCATTTCATGCTTTGACAGTGCCTTGGGACAGACCTACAGGATTACTGATATAATGTATGAGTTCTGATGGAAAGACATTACTTTCCTCTTAATTGACTCCATTTATGATGAACACTGGTCTCTATTCTATACCATTTTTGAAGGCAAGATTATGATTTTGAATTGTAGCTTTCATAGAATGAGACTAGAACCCATTGATGAGAGGACTGACCTTCCACCTAGTGATGAATCTTCAGATCCTGGTTCAGGACTCTCTGAGATTTTAATTAGTCAACTGAAAAATCCACAATCTCCCTCTGAATATCTACAAACATCCAGTGGTTCAAATTTTATGAGATTTCATCATTGTGAATTCAATCACTCACATTATTCACATTATTATTTTCAGCCCATACAAAATGTCTTAGCAGAGGAACCACAAATTCTACACCGACAACCAGAGTTGCTTGAATTGTTATATGACAGTCCTTCAAGACTTCAGACACCTCCTTCACAAAAACAGTCCATTTATGCCACTCCTGCTTCAATGCTTGCATCTGAAGAAGACCTTTTTAGTGAATTTAAGTGCACAAGAAATTTTTGAAATTTCCTTATTTTGGGAAACATATCAGAAGAGGTCTGGAGTAGGCTTATCAACTTGGATCTGGTTGCTTGAAAGATGCTTCTATCAATACTCACAGATTGATTTCCATTCTGGAAAAGGCTCTCTACATGTCAGACTTGGTATTTCCTGTAGTTTCACTTTTTACCCCATGTAATTGATGTACTATCCTTTTGAAAAGAGAACAATTTTACTGCTGTGACTTCAATAAAAGATCCGGGTTGTCAAAAGCTCAGCAGAAGGTCCTCTTGATCTGAACCATTTATTCAAGCAGTTTAGACCAGTGACATCACGGAGGTACATTCTGAAGTATCAAAAAAGGTGCATTGCACTTCATGTAATCACTATATTTTGCAAGGAAAAGCCCATATCTGCACTGGCAATGATAATAAAATTGTTCAAGACAGTTCTCGAGATGCTTTATTGCCCTATCAAGGCTCACCCTTCTTCATAACATCAAATTACCTTTTTATATACCCCAATCAGCAGTATCTCTGCCAGGTTGCTATGCTAAACTTCTGCTTCTATGTTTGTTGTCTTCCTGTACTCCTTCCTTTAACAATACTACTGGTCAGTTCTCTTAAACAGATTCATATTTAGGTTGCTCAAACTGCAGTTGAACTCCCAAACCATCTCCATTCAGACTACATCAATTTTAGAGTTTGACACAGGGAGGACTACCTGATAGTCTCATATCTGAAGGTCTATTCATTTTCACACATGTATATTCACTCAGAGAATGTCAACTTCCTGTCACAGAGACTGGTCTTTTCAGTTAAATGTCAATGAATCAAGACCTGAAGCTGACCAGGCATGCAGTTAAGTGGTCTGCTGGCTTACACAAACCTCAGAGGGTTGAGCACTGGATATAGTAACCAGTGGGTGGCCTAGCCACCACAACAGGCTTGAAGAAATCAGCTGGATCTCTGTATAATAACCACAGACCTTAGGAAAGGTAGGCACGGTGTCCACAGCTAGTCAATTTGGTTGAAATGCTCTATAGCATGTGCCAACAAATACCAATAGGGACAAGACCCCCCATGACCAGTGTGACTGGATAATGCACTGTACAGTGTGTGCCAGCCCAAGCTTAGTACATAGTAAAGGGTAATAAGGGCATTGGACAAGGATAATGTGACTGAAGATGTCACAAGAACTTATTTGAAGTTCTTGGACTGTCTATTGGCAGGTTTGTATAGTAAACAATTATGTGGGGTCATGTTTGTGTCATGTCATCCATGTATAGTAACCATGGAAGGTCATACAATGTCATATAAGATTCAGAAATTTCTAATCTGTCAGCTTGCTCTAGAGCTCGCCAATAAAAGCATAGTATTTGAAATGTACTCAGTCAGCCACTCTAGGGCTGGCCAATAGAAGTACAGTATTTGAAATGTGCTCAGTCAGCCACTTTAGGTCTAGTCAATAGAAGCTGCTGAGTCATCAATAGAAGCCCCTGAATTTGTTATAGGAAGTCATAATGAGCCATGACAAAAGAATACTCCGGAGGGTCATGAAATGTCACAGAAGCATGATGAGTCAGACTTCATAGGTCTCAGAACCTTCTGAAATGTGAATGTAACTGTTCAGCCAATGTGACTGGTCATGTGCCAGTCCATGTAACTCACCATGTGATAGACCATGTGACTGACCACATATCAGACAATTGACCACAACATATGACCAGAAGTTATGTGATCTGAAGTCATGTGATATGTGACTAATGATCATATGATTCCCATTTGAGTATAAAAGAATTTAAAAAAAAGTAGCAGAAAAGTACAGAAAAATACAGAAAAAAAATGTATTGTATTTGTAAGGCATGTTATATTATATCAAGACCATGTGGATGTTAGAAAACCAGGATGAAATCAACAACTAGACATACAGTGACCTCAAAAGCCCTTTTCATGTTGGCCTTATTTGCAGTGTGTGATGCTGTCATATCCGTGACAACTCTGGTCCCTCCGGAACCAACTCTGCTCATATCTCCAGTGAGAACTCACCAATTATGCACTCTCGTCTCTTTGGACCTATGTAGATATCTCATGTGACTCCCTTGTTCCTTATTTAGTTAGTTCTCACGCTTTGTACCTTCCTCCGATCCTGTGCAGCACAGCTCCGGCGAACTGCACACCTGGTGCACTGCTCCAGTTATGTTTCCTCCGAACTCCGTCTTACCAATCTGATATGTACATACTTACTCATCCATCTCCTCCGTAGTATATATAGTGTACAAACCTCCTGTAATGACTTCAGTCATGATATCAAATAGACTAGACGTCCTCCAATACTCAGCTTGACGCCAGACTCCCATTGTAACCCAATGGTAATCCTCCTTCCTCTCCGAGTCACTCCGAGTCATCTCCGCACCTCCAAACCCTCTGACAAATACAGGACCACACACCGAGACTTGGATAGTGGCACACCACATAAGGTGAAGCCAAGGTCCTACCAATATCTCCGGAGTTCCAGAGATACACCAGAGTTCGCCCGCACGGCCCTAACAGATGCACACCATCTACCCCCATGGGAATTTTGCTCAGCATTGTTGGAGTTATAAATGGAGTATACTCCCAGCCATTGGATTGGTCTCTGAGTCATGTGATATAATTCACATGATGGGGAGATATGGCCATTTTAAAACAGTAATGTCATGGAAAGGGTTTTTGAGCTTTTGCATTTACAAGACTATTTGAGTATTATTGGTACTTTGTATAACCTCCTGTTGCTTTGAGCACTGCTTGAATCCTTCTAGGCATGCTCTCAATTAGTTTTTGACACTCCTCAACTGATATTCCCTCCCACTCCTCTTCAACTCTTTCCCACAATTCATGAATTCCACCAGAAGGGTTTTCATGGAGGTGTTCAATAGGGTTTATATTAGGAGAGTGTGCAGGCCAGATCATAGTCCTGAATTCCTGTTCCTCTAACCACTCATTGACCCTTTTACAAGTATGCTTGGGGTTATTATCCTGCTGAAAAATGATGTCAGGAGAATTAAAACCATAATACTCCAGTGTTTGCTGAAGTTCAGCCTTCAAAATCTGATGATAAATGTCATCATCCATTCTACCATCAATCTTGGTGGAAAGTCCTGATATGACTCAGAACCACTTAAGGCTCTAGGCTGCTTTCACTTAGTCAAGGAAAGAGAAGGGAGAATGAGTCGATACTATTCTACATGTTTGTATCTATTTTGCTCTAATCTAGATGTCCATGAGGAAATCATAAGGATTAGGTGCAGAGGAGGCATGGTGTAGAGGAATGGAAGGTGATACATGTGTAGAGTAAGGGCATAAAGTGATATTATGGTCATGGGTGATGCATGGAAGAGATAGGAATGTTCTAGGAGGATATGGAATGCATAGCATGACATACTATATATATGGAAAGGGTTTGCATGATGAAATATAAAGTTCCAGTTGAACTGTTGTGCTTCTAGTGCTTTCAAAGTTCTAGTTCTGAGTTCCTGGGGTTCCAGACCTTCGGAGCTTCCACACTTCTGAGTTGCTGCACTTCCAAGGCTTTCGAGTTTCTGAGTTTGAAAGCATCACTTCCAGTGTGTCAGACATTCTAAGTGTTGTTGGAAGTATTGGAAGGGTCAAAAATGTTGGAAGGGATGTGGAAGTGACTGTAACAAGTCCCATCCCCTCCCAAGTCATACAGCCCCACATCATCAAGAAACCACCACCAAACTTGAGGATTTCTTGCACTAGCCTATCACTGAGCCCCTTACCTGCCCTTTTCCCAATTTGTGCCCATCTGACCCTAGACAATTGATTTTGGTCTCATCTGACCATATCACCTTCTTCCAATCCTCCAGAGTAGTCCAATCCTCATGAGAATAAGCAAAGTCCAAACAAGTCTTGTAATGTCTAGCAGAGAGAATAGAACATTTGGACTTGGCCATGGCCTTCATATTTTCAAGTGAACATGGCTGTACTGGCAGGGAGGGGTTGGTTGATGATGTTGATAAGGGATTTGATCACTGGAACAGCATTTTCAGCTTTGCCAGAGGTGATAATGTGTTGAGCATGGTGAATATTGGTAGGGTAAAGCTTTCAAGGGAGGCCTCCCATTGCTTTAGGAAGGGTAGAATGACTCTTGGAGTGAAGCCTGGATATAGCAGAATGGCTGACACCAGTTTGCTTGGCAATGTCTTTACCAGATTGGCCAGCATCAAGCAGAGAAAGCATAGAATTTTGTTAAGTAAGTCAGAGAAATCTAACCATGATGGTGGTTGAAAACTAAGAGGTGTGTGAACTTTTTTAAACTCAGTCATACTATTGACATGTATGTCTCTGTTTCTACCAGAAAATAAAGCCAATTATTCTACTACATAACCATGATCCTGGTTATCAATTCAAAAGCTCAAAAACCCTTTCCATACTATCACTGTTTTAGAATGACCATATCACTGCACCATGTGCATTATATGACATTATTCATGGATCAATCTGATGTCTTGGAGTATGCTCTATTTATAACTCCACCAACACTAAGTGAAATTCCCACAGGGGTATGCAGCATGCATCACACACTGCAAAAAAGGCCAATATGGAAAGGGTTTTTGAGGTCAGTGTACAATGAGCAACCTCTGGCAGATAGATGTTCATAAAGGAGCAGGTTAGGCATTCTCAGTTCAGTTTTATTCTGATATCTGTCAAATCTGAGTTCACTGGCTTGGGTTTCAGGCCATCCAATGCAATTATTGCAACCCCATTTGAAATTACAGTCTCTTTGTTGTAGCATGGAGATAGAAAACAATGATTAGAGACTCACTAGAGAAGATGAGATTCAAATGTAGAAAATGATGCTAGTTATTATGGACCATGGACTTTTCCTTCACTGGCATTCTCTTTCCTTTTCTAGGCCCCTTCAAATGCTTTAACATCACTTGAACATGGCACTGATGAAGGATGTCAGTGGATATACCAAGCATTTAAATATATAGCCTTGAAAAAGTGTTTTGATAGAAAATTTCAGGGAAAATAAGAGCTGTGATCATTGGAAAAGAAAGCAGTGTGCATCTTAGGATGATTTAATGATAATTCTTCCTTTTGCACATGCATTCCTCTTTCATGGCCTTTTTTCTCAAGTCACTGTACTCTTTCTTATTCTTTCAACTTTGATGAATGCTTCAGAAGTTTTCTTGAACTATTTCTCTATTTTCCTCAAGTTTTTTCAATACTTTATCTCACATGTTCTAAAGCATATTTATTTTGTTTGAAATTATTCTGATGGTGATTGCCAAACCTGGATTACTTTGCAAATACATACTATAAAAACTTTGAAGCAATATCATTGAGATCAATGCCAAAATGATCAATTTACAAAGACATTTGATTCCACAACTCAATCAAAAGGCAAAGAACTTTGAACCAAGAAGTGGAAAATGAGAAAAAATAAAGAATCAAAGTGAAAGAGAAGGAAGGATCATAGAAGGCAAGACTTAAGTGCTGGGAAACAATTTGTTGCAGAACTTAAACAGCACCTATTCTTTCCACATCATGCAATCAAAAAGCAAAGACAATCAAAATCTCAGATCTATCCAAGCAAGCCATTTTTTATCATTACATGTTTAATGATATCTTTGATTTTTGATTACCATATTACTAACATTGTTCTTTGTAGCCAAAATTAAAATGGCCCAACATTCCACTCATCATACCACTTTTCGAACTGATAAAACATTCTTGGGTTGTATTTCTGTTCTAACTTGTCATAATAACAATCTGGAATGGGGAGAGAGAATGAAGAACTCTCTAAATGCCCACAACCTTTGAAGACTTTCAAAGACACTTGCACTTCAGTTGAAACTATATATGCCAGCATAGCAAACTGGTGCTTGCTCAATGACAGAGTCTATGCATTCTTTGTTTTGAACTCCAATCTGATGTCATAGTATACAACTTCTGTAATCTCCTGCTATATTTTCTAGTTTGAATATTGTCATGTCAAATTCTAAACTCAAAATGATCCTGATGAGTTCCCCTTCTTCTATATTCTCCTCGCTGTGTTTCTCCTATCTCTGAAATGAAGATTTCAACAGTAAGCAAGGGCATGATACATATGTTCTGTGCCAAGTCCTTGTCCCCACAATCCTTTATCTCCATCCACTCATGCTTTCATCACTTCCACATGTTGCTCTGCACCATTTCCATTCAATCTCAATCCATTTACCCTCCTTTACCTTGAAGCTGACCATTCTCTCTCAGATCTCTGCCAAATAAAACCTGGAGGAATATGGATCATGACACTGACATACCTCACTCTTGGAGTGACACACCTTCCTCTATGACTCTCTGGTTGCCAATCAGAGTCAGAGTGGAGGACAACTGAGTCTTCTCACTTCTTCTGGTTGTTGACCAAAATCTCCGGCCTTTGGTGTTTGGTATATAACCTATAAAGATCATTTCTTCAGCCCTTGGGCCAAGTTCATCACTTCTTTGTTCTGAAGTAATATAGATAAATGCTTTACTTGGAAATGAGAGACATCTGGTTCATTACCACCTTTAAAGATTTCAATTGGAGTCTTACAGTTGTGACAACACATTGATTATATGTTGTAGATGAAAATTGCTGCTTGTACTGCATCTTGCCAAAAAGATTTGTATAAGCATGCAT
This sequence comes from Pulveroboletus cf. aberrans, assembly GCA_038094155.1. Taxonomy (NCBI): domain Eukaryota; kingdom Fungi; phylum Basidiomycota; class Agaricomycetes; order Boletales; family Boletaceae; genus Pulveroboletus; species Pulveroboletus cf. aberrans. The sequence goes on from JBBPTO010000580.1 coordinate 14,397, forward strand.
GATGTCACATAGTTTCTCCTTTTTTCAGTATCGTTCTGTTGAAGCTCTCTGCTCAATCATTTTACTGAGTGTTAAATGCTGTTGTTTGATGAGTAATATCTCTGAAAGTAAAGAACACATGAAGTTCACCCATGAATTCTCTTTCTTGGTCTGAATGAAGATAGGTAGCTGTTGACCAGTGCAGGTCTCAGCCCAAGAAAACATGATTTGAAAGTGTTGTGCAGCAGCAGCTTGATTTCTGATAAATGCAACAAGTGCAAATCTAGAGTGATTATCTATAAAAGTAGGAACATAGTGTGCTCTTAATATTGGTTCCATTCAACAGGGACCTATGTATAAGGTCAGTGTGTACCAGTTCAAGCATGTGTATTGCTCTTTCTGAAGAGTCAATGTAATCAAGATCAAGAGCACATGTTACTTTACATATTTCAAATAAGTGGAGTTGGATCTAGGTTGATCCAGCACTGTAATTGTGGAGCATAGACAGCTCCAGATCCATGACATCATATGTACCTGAGTTATATAGACTTGGTCCAGACTTGTCATGTGGCTGATCCTTTTGGGAAGTGTGATTAGATTACACTTTTGTTAGTTGTGACTCATTTGAGTCAGACCTAATATCAGTCTTTCATTAGGCATGACTTATCACCAAGTCATGTTAATGTTCAACTTGTTTCTTCGGTAACATGAATGGTGCATTCTCACTATGGTCTGCCTGTATTAACAGAGCACAGGATCTAGTGTTTGATTGGCAGAATCTCAACACTCCTGTCACCACACAATTCCTGATCAACAAGCAATATATATATTGTTACTACAAAGGACCTACACCAGTACACCCATGGGACTATTCATTAATATCCTAAATGGAATCCCACATGTGCATGGCATGGGGTAACATGTTTGAATGGTGAAATCGTTACCTTGCTGTAACTGTCTAAATGGTGAAAACTTAACTACATTTTGTGGGACTAGACCATGTCAGGTGTGCCATTGAAGTCTGATTCATCAAAAACTGTGGAATGGACTGCAAAGGTTTGCCTGATCAAGCTCCTGCTCATGAGAGGGCATCATTGTTGCTGTGTTTCACTCATGCAGTTATGACTCACTTTTTTGCAGCATACAAGGGCAGGTTGGGGCCCTGACAAATTACACCATGGCTCCCCTAACAGATTCACAAAACTCCCCAAACAGTCCACAAGATCCTCCATGCATTGTCAGTATCTGGGATATTGCAATTTATGAAGGATGGGAGAATCTCACTAAGGGGTGAAACATATCCCAGGGTTGCACTGGATGGAAAGTGGGACAACACATGGGTATTCCATACAGGTAGCAAGTATGCAAAGATGTCGGTTGTGGAGGCGGAGGAGTGTTTGTGTGAAAGGGTTCACAAAATGCCCCCCCATGTCCGGATCTGGCGCAGCATTGGAGGTATGGTTTGTTTTTGTCTGTGCATGGCCCAAATAAGGGCCAATCGGTTTGCAACATTATATCAAGGCAGTCCTCGATCAACTGCATGCAACATGGTACGCTGGAATATCCCAAGTTATGATGGACACTCACCATCCTTTGAGATTCCAACGCCGAGTAGTGCATTCGTAAGGGATGGCGAATCGGACAACAATATGGTCTTCCGTAATTTTCGCAATGATAGCGTGCACGATATTCAAGTTGGCTGGCGGCAACAACTGCAACAATGGCACCGATGGGCAGAAGAGGAGAAGAACGGGAGTACATGTTGTGTACGTTGTGTTAAATCCGCGAGTCGGGGAGAAAATGGAATCCTGCCAGCAAGTAGCATCATCTGCCCTTTATAAAAATCCTGCCGCCCATTTATTCTGTAACATGTACACATGCAACCTCATGCGGAAGCCTCCAAGCGGTATTGCTGGAACAGCGGTTTCCACTCATCAACCCCCTGTAACAAAGCGTGTTGGATGGGTGCGTTACGAGATTAGAAGGAAACTCGAACTCCTGAGAAATTCTCTAGTTGGAGATAAGCGCTTGAGTTATGGACGTTTGGGCAGATGGCCCAGAACATGAAGTGCTCCCGGCCTGACAACAGGGTTTGAAGTCGGATGCATAAAGTGGAACAGGTAGTTGGTAGTTACTAATAGTCCCGGTAGCAGTGGGATGGTCGGAGGATCTAGAGTCCCGAATTCTGATGTGAAACTTGAAGGCCTGGCCAGAAGCCGCAAGCAGAGCGGAGTCTGTCTAGGCCGGGCCAAGCCGGGATTTCTGGCGGCTCAAAGTACTTCGACGGACTGGGCTGGGGCTGAGGCCAGGTCTCGAGCTGTGTCACTATGCACTACGGAACTGAAGGGGTATACCCGCGGGCATGTGTGATCGAGGTCGGGGGAGCATGACATGACTCGGATAACGATGACGACGACAACGACGCGACAACCGCGCTGCAACGATCGTCGTGTTGTCGTCATCGTCATCGTAATGGCACGAGGAGGGAAAGAACAAGGGGGGCAGAGGCCGACTGCGCGAGGGCGTGAAGGTGAGAACAGGATGGAGACACGTAGAGGTTGGTGGCGAGAGCGCAATGCGGACGATGGCGTGACAGAGAGAGCGCGAGGATGACAGTTCGACAGATAAAGGGCTAGGGCGAGGTCGACAGTGCGAGGGCCCGCGGAAATGAAGGGGTTGTAGCGCCATCGCGCTGCGCCGGTCTTCCGGTCATTATTGTGCTGTCCGTCCCGTCGCAGCCATGACCAAACACGCGTCGTCGCAGTCGTTGCTCTCTAGTTGCAGTTGCAACTGCCATGGTAGCAGTGTCAGGTGTCGCGTCGCCGTGTTCACTGCGTTGTGGTCGCATCTGCGAGTTCCGCGTTGTCGCCGTCGCTGTTGTGTCGTGGGTGTAGTTGCTAGTACCGTCACGTCGCTGTCACCACGGTCGCTAGAGCAATCCTGGCGTCGCGTTGCAGTGCTGATCGCGTGATGGGACGTATCCAAATGATGCGGCGGCAAGGGCAAGATGGGTTCCTGTGTGAATACCTCCAATGGCGACGGAACACACGGGCATGGGCACGGGGCCGCAGCTTGAACCAAAACTGAGCCGGGCCAAACCAATCCATTTGACTTTGATTAGGCATGGGATTAGTGCTACTGCAGGTGCCAGCCACTGTATAGTGGTTAGAGCCACATCATTACATCACAGGCACAATCAAATAGACACCAGCAACACAGCCAGTACATAGTGTTGTGCTTGCTTCAAATAGAAGACAAATTTAGCCCTTAATTGAGCCCAGATTCAAGGGTTTGAGATAAGCAAGGCTTGCTATTCAATGAGGGTGAGGGTTTAAGGGTTTAAGGTTAAAAGACATTCTCCTTGTTTGACTCAGTGATTGAACATCACTGAGGTTCAAGGGTGTTCACTGAATAGCATTGCCTCAAGAGCACAACAACATTCTGGAAAGTCAAAAAGACAGAGTTTCAAGGGGTGAGCTAATCTGAGGTATTTGTTATACATGAAAGACAGGTCTAGCTTAGAGAATACATGTGGAAGTAAAACAAGTATATATGGGTATAAGAGTGTTCAGGGCAGGTGTGGTGGGAATAACTGATGAAGCAAGTGGAATATGGAAGAAGTTTGCTACCATCCACCATATCACCCACTTTGGTTGTTAGATTGCCATCATGAAACTTGTCACCATGGCTGATTGAGCCAAACTGTTATGCTTGCCTTGGATAGAGGACAAAACATAGCCCTTAGTGGGGTCTAGAATCAAGGGTTCAAGTTGGATGGGGCAAGCTGACCAACAAGAATGAGATTCAGAGGTTTAAGGTGAACAAGGTATTCCTCTTGTTCAACTCAGCAATGTAATGTTACTGAGGTTCAAAACTGTTTACTGAACAGTGTTGCCTCAAGAGTACAATAGTGTCTCAGAGAGTTCAAGGGGATGAGAGAGTTCAAGGGTAAGCAAGACCCAGTTTATTGTGATATGAAAGGGAGGTCTAGTGTGGAAAAATACACAAGAAATGAGTTGACTATGTAGGAAGTTCAAGGCAGGTTTGGAATGAGTCACTTATGAAGAAATTTTAATTGTATAGAACACAATGGAATATGAAGAAATAGTATCTGAGTTAGTAAAGAAAAGAAATAATGTCTGAGTTGGACCTGTCACCCATGCATATGTAATCAAGAGCATGTGATAAGGAAAAGCCAGGGATGAAATTTAACACAAACCTGAGACAATGTGATTCCACGACAATGTGTAATTTATTGAGGTCATCATTGAGGAAGCCTCTAATCATGTTCTCTCATTCTGTTCCTAAGATCATGAAATCCATTTTAATGACTTCTTTGTTTTTAAAAATCTACATGTACAGAGTGGAAGTACATATATATGACAGAGGGGCATCAGATTTGTAATGGGATTGTAATGTATGACTAAGAGATAGAGGTCAGGAATCTTTAAACTGGAGTTGCACACCAGTTAACTATGAACCAGCACTATGTAAGCACAGTACAGCAAGAGAACAGAAGCAAGAATAGTTCCAAAAGAGCACAATCGAATGATATATAACATGAATGTAAAGTGATAAGGTCTGATAGTAGTACATAGTGTAGTCAGAGAGAAAAAGACTGGAGTTGTTATTGAGTTGATAACTGGATGTATGTTGAACTTGTGTGATTTCAGGATATGACAGAGATATCTAGAAGAATTGAGGAAGTGCTTAAAGCAAAAGAAGCCTATATCAAGTACTGATAATATTTGAATACTCTTGTCAATGCAAAAGTGAAAAAACCCCTTTTGTGGCATCACTGTTTGACAATGGTTATACTTTTGTACCATGTGAATTATATGATATGACCAAGAGACCAATTTGATAGCCAGGGATAATACCATTTAGAACACCATGTTAAGACTTGGTCTGCTCCTGATCTAACTCCAGTCAGAGATTGGAGGTCACAGGAGAAGGAGTTGTATCTCCAGGGTAAAGTTACATTGGAGATGGTCAGTGATCTGGAGAATCATGTTCAGAGGGGTGAAGGGTTGGTGCAGAACCTGTGTGTTGCACTATTGCGCTGTTACAGCCTTTTTGGCTGGAGATACATCAGAGGGATCTGGAGAAAGATGGAGGAGATAGTCTAGGATAATATTCAGGCTGAAGTATCTACATACAGAGTTGGAGTATATATGCAGAGGAAAGTTGAAGGCTATGTGGATAAGCAAGATGGAGGTCAGAGAAATCATAACCAAAGCAGTGCACTGGGTGTGCAGTTTTCCAGAGCTGTGCTGCATAGAGTTGGAGAAATCAGAGGAGTGAAACTACTACTAAAGAAGCACAAAGAAAATACATAAGGATATCTAAGATATGCTTGGAGGAATAGAGTTCTGGAGTCAGTGAGAAGTTACCAGAGGAATGAGTGGGGTTGTTCCAGAGGTCAGAGTTGACTTGAATGCATGGGATATGACAGTATCTTCCTCTTAGACCTAAACTATTGAAAGGCATTTGGAGTTGTCTAGAGTCTGGCAGAAGGGCAGGAGATTGCAAGGCAGATGCATAACAATCAGACTCAGAGAGCACTGAAGGGAATGGAGTTCTAAAGTTGGTGAGAAGTTACCAGAGGAATGATTGGAGTTGTTTTAGAGGTCAGAGTTGACTTGAATGCATGTGATACAGTAGTATCCTCCTCTTAGATCATGTTTTAAGATATCTTCAGGATTGGAATTCAAAGTGAGCAGAGGTTGGCAGCTGTCAGTGAGGATGACAGGGATCAGAGCAAAGGTGTGAAGTTGTGGAGTACAGAGTTAGAAGAGAATGAGAGGGTAATTCAAGTGGTTGTTTCTGAAAATGAACAGAGGAATACTCAACCTCTGACATATAGAAACTGAAATCTCATGCAAAACCAACCAATATCATGTGAAGTGACCATCTGTGATGCACAGCAGTCCAGAGAGTCTACATGGTGTGAAGATGTGAGGAAGAATGAACTAGCATTAGGTATCGGAAGCTCACCATTAGCTCCTTCTACCATGACATGGCTGGGCTTCAATTGCACTTCAGTTGTGCCTTCTTCATTTTTTTCAGCTGTATGAACCTCAATAAAAATGAATGAGTATTCTGAAATACAGCAGCTCACTGTTTTGTTCCAGTCATAATTTCAGTAATGGTTGTCAGCATATTTTGACTAGAATAAATCTACATCTTTTGCACTCATTACATACTTATTTGATTTTAATTGATGTCATGCAAAGTCACCAATTGGCATGTGACATTGGTTGGTTCTGCATGATGACTACCTTACCTGCAAGGTACATATTCTTGGGTTTGTAACACATGTCTAGTGGAAGGTTGAGGCAGGCACTAGTGATAACGCCACAAGAAGCAGATTTCCCTCTCACCCCAAACACTCTCAACATTAAAGAAATCAATATTTAATGAAAAAGCCAAGCAACCATCCCATATTATGTCAACAAAGAGTGTACCAGGCAAGGTCCTTGAAGTGTCCTAAGGAATTCTCCATCCCAGATATGCTAAACATTTAGGGCTGGGGGCTTGTGGAGACTATCCATGAGTTTATCACAAGGAGTGTCAATAATAGTGTTAATCTCCTGTCTGGCAAGCAGGCTAGCCATGTAATCATATAAATAATGGTAAACAAATGGCTTGATTGGAGATGTTGGTCCATTGGATGAAAATTGAAGAAGGGGTTGACCACAAACAGATAGCCTTGGCTTGTGTTTGCTGGCACATTGAATAGGATACTTGGCAGTGAATGAACCAGGCCAATAAACTGACTGGTAGAGAGCATTGCAGGAGGGAAAAACTGCATAAACTGTTATCTTGGCATGCAAATCGAATCTAGCAAGTGTACTGGTGATAGTTGTAGGTATCTGGTTTAATTTGTACTCCTGTAGAGAAGACAGTTGTGCTGCTCACAAGGGATCAAATGCAAGTCATAGAACCAATGATAGGAGGTCCATGATGAAATTACCAGCCCATTGACTAACTGAGAATTGCACTGCAAAGAATCACAGTGAGGATGATAACCTGAGCAAGCTTGTCACAATGATTGATGGGGCATCATAGTGATGATATAAGGAATTCCATCAAGTTCCTTCTATAGGGAGAGAATGGTGACTTACCACAGTTATGTGGAACTGTTTCCATGGGACTGCTATTGTTGATAACATGTTCATTCCTCAATGCTAGCAAGGAGTTAATCATTGTAGGTGAGCAGATTATTTTTGTAATCAGTGACAGAAGATGTGCAACAGATGACAACTCTTAGGGTGGTTTTTAGAGTAAAGAGATCAGCCTTGTTATTCTTCAGATGTGTGGTAGAGGATGTGGCAATCTGCATTGGCATTCATCTCATGCACTCCTTGATGCTTGTCAGGATGGTGTGTGCCTTTATTGTGCATCAATTGCATTCTTGCTTTGTCATAGGACACTGTGTGGTAGCTGTTGATATGAAACTTTGGGCACTGTGAGGATGTTTAATAGACTCCAAGGTGTTGATTTCAGCACGGATATCAGGACGGGTGAAGGAACCAAGGGGTGGGCAAGCCTCAGGTGACCAACATAATATAAGATGGGTAAAACTGGTGGTAATGTTGTTCAATGATGGGATTATAACATCAGAAGGGGCCCATGCATTCAAACTGTGCTGGAAATCTTCCCAGGATGTCCAGAGCTTGCTTCCTTGAGAATCAAGGTCTGGTCCATCATTGGTGAGTGTCAGGGCAAACAAGTAATTGTGTAAGGAATTGACCATGTTGGTTGATGTGATTTGCTCTGCCTCATTCTCTACCACAGATTCAACAGTGATTTTCTGCTGCTCAGATGATTCACCAACCCTAGAATTAATGTGCTGCAAATGGATATCTTTGTGGCATGAAGGGATGAATTGTGGGCAGGCATGTCTAAGACATCAGTTAGGAAGTGGGAATCAATCTAGAAATGGAAAACAGTGATATCCAGGCAGAAGAAAGAAGCCACAAGTGTAGGAGAGACAAAGACCAGTAACATAAAGAGAAGGACCTAGCCAGTATATATAGCCACAACACTCCAACAATGGAAGATGGACACATGGGATTCATAGGGTTTTCAGAAGGCATGGCAAGAATGACATCTCTTTGTAATGTTGAATGAAGTAAAAGAATATCCATGAAAAGAATGATAAACATCAGGAAGCATGGTGGTAATAAGCATAATCACCATGGGAGGTAATCTATATATGTATATATGTAGAGAGAGAGGGGAAGAGGAAGGAAAGGGAGGGATGAAGATGCTCTGGATAAATCACAGGCATTGACAGAGAGGAAGCTTGCCAATGTTTAACACCAGGGAGGATGGTAGGAGAATATAGGTGGTGAATGGACAGACAGGAGTAGTGTCATATCCTGTGCAACCGAGTCAACTCCGACCTCCGGAACAACTCTGCTACTACCTCCGGTGACATCTCACCAACTCCTAATCTCTGAAACTCCGGACTTATCACAGATATCCTTACGTACTTCCCTTGTTCTGTATTTAGTTTAGCTTCACCCCTCTGATCCCTCCAATGCTGTGTAGCACAGCTCTGGCTCATTCCTGACCCGGAGCACAGCTCCAGCACTTAGATATCCGACCTCCGACTTATTTCATCTACATAGCCTCTAATTTCTGTCCGACTATATATACTCTGATTCTGTATGTAGATACCTTAGCCTGAATATCACCTTAGACTCTCTCTTCCAATCTCTCTCTGGACTCTCTGATGTGTTTTCAACCAAGAAGGCCATGACTGTGCTAGGGCACGACACACAAGTCCTGCGCCAAGCCTTCACCCCTCCGGATGCGATCCTCCAGACCTCCGGCCATCTCTGGCCATTTGACCCCCCTTTGACCTCTGATCTTCGACCAGAGTTTGAGCGGAGGAGATCCAGTCTTAACAAGTAGACCATGAGGATTGGTGGAGGTGAAACTCTCTGGTGTTGAACACTGGAGAGTAGACATGAAGACATTGTGATTACTATGGTATTTCTGGAAAGCAGGATGGCAACATGGTCACCATAGTAAATGGAAGGAAAGCCCAGGAACAGCTTATTGACCATGCCCACTCAGTACTGGCCCATTTAGGTGCAAGCAAAACTCTGGTTTACCTACAGGATCACACCTGCTGGAAGACCATGGTTGCAGATGTGGCTATATTTTGTGAGTTGTGCAGTGTCTGTCACAAAAGCAAATCTTTCAACCAGAAGATGTTGGGGTGATTTCACCCTCTCAATGTGCTGGAATAGACTTTGTGGATTCTTTACCATTGTCAAATAACCAAGATGGTGAATTCAATCCAATCACAATAATAATCAGACTGCTCACTGGCAGAATGCATTTCATGTCCACAACCAGTGCTGCTGCCCCCATCAGCTCTCTCATGCTATACCTGCAGAACATTTCCTCATGAAAGGTGGCAATCCATGTACTCCCCAATCAAAATTCTGATACTTTCAGCCCCTCAGGGATGACCTCATTATTCCAGAAGAGAACCTCAAATGAAAGTATATCCTAGTGATGAAGAACCTGCTCCTGAGATGAACACATGTCGATGGATACCAGGATTAGGTCATAGAAGAAGAAGAATGAAGAAATGAAGCTCATGGAACAACTGTCAAGCAAGGCAAGAAAGGCTGAAAACAAGAAGGACCAGAGGAAGGAGAAGAAGAGCAGTGGGCTGCCACATGAGCAGTCCTTCACATTGAACCTGGATAAGGATGAGGCTTTTACCTCAGATCCAGACAAAGTGCAAATCAAAGATGGTCAGAGCTCTGCTGAAGGGGGAAGCAATACAACTCAGAATCACTAAAGGCTCTGGGTTGCTTTCACTAGTCAGGGGAGAGGAAAAATGAGTCAATGCCATAGATGCTGTGGAAAATGTCAAGAGGACAAGACTGCCCTCTGGTGGCGGCATTCTTGTCCTTTATATACTACTCTAGTTGTTTGTACCTATTATACTCCATTCTAGATGTTCACGAGGGTACCATAAGGATTAGGTGCAGAAAAGGCATGGTGTGGAAGAATGGAAGATGATACATGAACAGGGTAAGGGCATAATATAATATGATGTTAGAGTCATGGTTGATGCATGGAATACATAGGAACATTCTGAAAGTGTCTGGAATGTATGGCATAACATACTGCATGAATGGGAAGGGTTTTCATAATAAAATACAAAGTTCTGGTCAAACTTGTGTGCTTTCAGGCTTCTGAGGTTTCAAGTTCCGAGTTCCTGCACTTCTGATGACATGTCAAAATTTCTAAGGGTGGTCAGAAGTGTCAGAAGGATCAAGAATGTCAGAAGGGGTGGAAGTGACTGTAACAGGAAGGGTGTAATGAGCAGGATTAATCAGAGGAGGAAAACTCCCTGGTGTTGAACATAGATGTGGTGATGTCATGGTTACTGCCATGTAACTGGAAAGCAGGGTGACAACAAGGTGGTTACCATGGAAAATGCTGTCTGCAGTAAACTTCTGGAATTGAGAGACAATGCCTGCAGTAAGCCACAGGCATCAGTGGAGATGTGACTCCCTGGTGTTAACACCAGAGAGGTGGTTGTAGTCACTGACAAAGTTGGTATTGATTTAACACAGCCATCATGTAATGAGTGGGATTGGTCAGCATGAGCTTCACTTATCTGATCAATCAGCACCATACCAAAACTGTTGAATTGGCACAGTCACACAGCTGCCCAGCCTTGGCACAATCATAAGTCCTCCACTCTGAATTCTCACTACCATCCTCTTGAGTGTTGAAACTTGAGGAGTTTTGCCTCTGCTGATGCCTGTGGTTTACTGGAGGCATTGTCCTATATGTCTCTACTGATTCCTTCCTGTGGCAATCACATACATTGCCACTGTTCCTGGTGTTGAACAAAAAGTCCAGACATTTCCCTTTCTGAGACTGCTCTAGTGATCACATGCCTCTTCAGTGTTCAACATCAGAGATTTTCGCTCCTGCCAATGCTTGTACTTTAGTGTGAACATCATTTCCTCCCCATCTATTGATTACCTCTCATGGTGATCACATGTGTCACCATCATTCTCTCATCATTCTCCATGGTGTTGAACACTTGGAGAGTTTTGACTTTACCAATGTCTGTGGTTCATTGTGGGCATCACCTCTGTGTGTAGTTTGCTATAGGTACCATCTGAAGTAGAACTTCAAGATATTCCTTCTCACCTAATGTCCCTGTTTTACTCAATTAGCCAGCAATAATGGAATAACATCGAGTGGTAATAATCAGTGAGATGCATTGGGCACATCAAACAAACCAGATCATAATATTACATATGTCCCTATGACCAACTCTTCCCCTCATCCTGGGTCTAAGCTACAATCCTCAGGGCTCTATGTAATTTCAGCTTATTCTTCCACTTCCTGAAAAGAAACAGGGTGTGTGACCATCACCCCTGTAAGTGTGAATGGATTTCAAATGCTTCTGAAACCAATCCTTGGTATCTGCAGACCAGTACCTGACATCAAGGCCACACCCTTCCCATGTTGACTGCTTTGGCCACCAATGTCTTATATTTGTTGACCTAGAGAGAAGTTGAGACAATTTACAGAAATGTAATGTCCATACTAACCAGACGAAAGTCTGTAGACTCTGCATATGACCAGCTTATCATTTGAGTCTAGCCCATTGTTTCACACATGCTTGCACCTGTTAGAATCATCTAATCTATGATATATGAACACCCTACATCTCTTCCATGCAGTACAATTACCCTAGAAACTCTATGTATGACCCCACAACCCTACCCATGCATAAGGTATAACATCATATGCATTCCAGACTCTCCTAGACCATTCTATGCATTACCCATTACCCATATCTTTTACTACACCCTTAGACCTATTCATATATGATCTTCCATTCTTCCATACCCTTGCACATCAGGCATGTACAAGGCTGTTGCATGCTTCCATATGATCATAGCTACATTAAATACATGCACAGGCAGCATGGCCATCTTAGATTAGTACACCATAGATACAAACACACATGTAGTATATAAAGGCTTGAATAAAATTCACCAAAGAACAGTCTTGTCCTCTTGGTGTTTCCTCAGCATCAAAGTCATCAACTCATTCTTCTCTTTCCTCTCCCATTGTCTATTGAGTGACCTAGAGCCTTTATTGGTTCTGAGTTGTTTCAGCACCCA
>JBBPTO010000581.1:0-26513 GCA_038094155.1 Pulveroboletus cf. aberrans
GTTTGAGATCGCATGTACAGCAGAGCGAAATACTATAAAAGCGTGACGCAAACTGTCGCAACTGTGCTCGGCGTCGTGGGAACTCCCCATGGGCTCTAAGTCTACAAAACTCTCCATCCGTCGTTGTTTTGCATGCACATGAGCGTATATGCTTATAAAGATGGTTTTATTTGCGCCCGAGCACGTGGGGCCTACAGGCTGGTGTCATTTTAATGCAAATCTTCACTGTAGTTGAAGTGTATTCATGATGCAAATTCTCCTCAGCAAACCAAGTGAGTTGCATTACCCCTCATGCACTTTAAGGTTATGTAAGCACTTAAAGCGGACATGCCGCCGGCAATTTCTTAACATCCAAAACATGTCCATTTTTAGGCATTCTGTTAAAGCATATATCCCCTTTGTTATTTCGCTTCACCATTCATTCCCCCTGCGTCAAATGCTCTTATTATCAATTAGAATAGTATAATATGTGTGTAATTACATTTAATATCGCTAATTATATTATTCTTTGCTGCATATCAGTAGATATTTGTACATGGACAAAAAACCAAAAAAGCGTCTGATATCTCTATTTTCAAGGGAATGCCAGTCTAAAAATTTAATCCCAAGTAGTATACATGTGTATCTAGCATATACTAACATCAAAGGTCCAAGGTAGTTCCTTGTATGATATGAAGAAAAGCATACCCTCCTCCATCTAACCTCTGAAGTTGCACGCCATCCATTCATTAATCCAGGTTAGGTAATGGCATACATGTAGCATATAATAGTATCTACAACATATCAGGAGCTCAGAGGCACTGGAGCATTCCTTGAGATGTACCATTGTGATATGTTATATTTCCTCCCATTTTTGAAGCAGTCTAATTAGTTTGTATATTGTCAGGGCAAGTATCTAGGGTTCTGTAATACACATAGCACATTATATACATAAGTTTGCCAAATGTGTGCATTAGAAATGAGAGCAGGAGAGCCAAAATGACATACCAGAGGCATGAGAAATAAAAGAAGTTGATAGGAGATTTATAAAAACATACTGGATAGATACAATTTCACTGATTAGAATGGTCTAGAAATTGTTCTAGAATGTATTTGTATCACTATGTATCATTATAGATAGTGTGCCCCTATGTAGTCTTGCCTTATTCCCCATCATTCATATTAATCACCTGTAGTTCAATCATGTATCTTTATGTATGCTTGAGTGTCTAAGTGACATGTTTGCTTTTTGATATTTTTCTGGAGACAGATGCATCTGAAATGATTCAGTGCCAATATATTCCAGATCAATTTCTAGACTGTCCTAATCAATGAAATTGTATCTATCCAGTATGTTTTTATAAATCTCCTATCAACTTCTTTTATTTCTCATGCCTCTGATATGTTATTTTGGCTCTCCTGCTCTCATTTCACATACCTTTCACAAACATGAGCACATCTGATACATTAGTATCCACAAGGCTTGGCCTCTCTCATGGCCTCCTGCTTCTACCAGTATGCAGATCCCATCCTTTGTGTCTTAAATTTATCCATTATGTACTAACCTCTCACTATCAAATGCAATCTGTTATACATGTATGTAGATGCCTCTTGTTGCATCTGGGCCTATCATATGTATGCTGCCCTCTCATATTGTAGTTTGTTGTGCCTCAGTAAGAGGCAAAACAAAAACAAGCCAAGTTCAGCTGACATGGTGAGCTTGATAGGAGCCCAGTACTATATAGTATTAGGAAAGCAATAGAGTATAAGCATATATGTATATAGAGAGTGATAGGATAGGAGATAATAAGAATGAACCTACCATTTTTTTTCACCCATCTCATGTGACCTCTGACAGGTTATGAGCCCTGTACTCTAGTCATCTGTCACACATCCCATCTACTACACATATATTCACTATTTCAAACTATCATGTTCAATGAAGCACTGCCACTGCTGCCAGCCACTATGCCACTGCCTATTCCATTGTCATCTGGCAGCATCATGTCATTTTCTCATGGCATGCCAGTCAACACTACAACTACAATCATCAGTGCCCCCCACTGTGGCACCACAAATTACCACCACTGACATAGATTCTAACAATTTAGGGGTCTCCTCTTTGCCTTCTAAATTTGAGAAACTCTGAGATGACAATTGGTTCACCTGAAAAATACAGATGAGTGCAGTTCCAAGGTAAAAATATGCCTTTGAAATCACCATGGGTATAATGATGTATCCACAAGACCCAGTGGCTATGGTCAACTGAAAAAACAAGAATGCTCTCACCTAGAAATTGATCACAACCATAATAAAGGATGAATAGGTCATTCATATCATAGAATGTACCATGGCTGCAGAGATGTGGTATGTGTTACACACCACACATGAACCATGTGGACAGCAGTTGATCCTGTCCTGCAAGCATGCATTATACAGCACACAAGCAAGTGAGAATGCCACCATCCCTGGACATTGTAAAGAAATGTGAATCTTGTGCAAATGGCTTGCACTTGCAGATTATAAGATCAATGACACCAAATTCAAAGCAATTTTTGTTGCTTCACTTCCACACAGTTGGGAAGTATATACTACTTTATATTTACAGTCAACCATCTCATACTGCATCAATTCACCATGCATGAAATCTCATTGTGCATAGTCAAATTGACTCTCCAAGTTGGTGCAGGGGGAATTATGCATAAAATGTGATATTGGATAATCACTATGATATTTTTCAGATTATGCATTATCACATCATGGAAAGTTGCACAGTTATGCTATGTTCACAGCCCTAGAATGAAATGGGAGCTGAATTTTGACTTTGAACACCTCCCAATGCCACCTAACTCAGAGCCCAAGCAAAAAGTGCACAAACCCCACCTTGGGCATGCACCCTACAACCACTCATCTCGGCCTTCAGAAACCAATCACTTAGGCAAGACATCAGCTATTCCACCACCTAAGCATGCACGAAGCAATCTCACACTCCATGATTGGCTTGAGGTTGTTGCCTACTATGACAATAACCAACCAATCTCCCAGGATGAAGTTGTGAAGCACTTTGCAATGAGAACAGAAGGTGCTTTCATTTTCAATTAATCAACTCTTTCCTGTCACTTGTCCAAGAAAGGGCAGGATAAGGATCAGATGCACCTGGAGTCCAATCCAGCTGCTTTGTCAGCAAAATGAGCCCATGTTGTGACCCGACCTGATGTCAAAGAAGCCCTGTTCAAATGGGTGAAACACATGGAGGAGAAAGGGGAGCATGTTACTGGACCAATGTTGGCAGTGAAACGTGAAAAATTTGAGGTGGCCTTTAATGTTCCTGTTGAAGAACGGCTCAAATCTCATGGATGGATAACCAATTTTTGTCGAATGTATGTCATTGTTTTCACACACTTTTATTATTGCATCACAGAATTTGTTGATTAAAAAAAAACAGATACAATTTGAAAGAATTCCATAGGCATGGAAAGGCTGGATCTGTTGATACTTCAGCTGTTGCAAAAGAGCATGAAAGGGTCCAGAGTGTTTATGCAGAATTGCCCCCAAAAGACAGTCTTAATTTTAATGAATCTGGATTTTGTGGAGCATAAGAAATTTTCATGTTTTTTGTTTGAGTTGGGCTGATAATATTCTCAACAATTGTTAACATTAGCATGCCCCCATATCATGGCCTTACAACCAAAAAAATGCCAGGGAAAAAGACCAACAAAACTTGTATCACTGTTGGATTTATGGTTAATGCAACTGGAACTGAAAAGTGGTTCATTTTTTACATTGGAAAGTCAAAATGGCCATGTTGTTTTTGGAACAAAACTCCACAGCAACATGGCTTTTATTGTAGAACTCTGTTAATCCTCTCTTACTGAGATAACCTGTATGTCCTCAGTAAGTCACTGAGCACTAAGTAAACTAGCTACTGTCCGATGTAAGGTGTGCTTATGTAAGCTACCTAATATGTCTATGCAAAATATTCAACACTCCCCCTCAAACATGGAGATAATGTTTGTATGTATGAGCAGCATCTAATGCAGAGGTTAATGAAAAGATAATGCCTCTCAGAGTTCCGCTATAATGAGATATGTATGTCTGTGATGTCTGAGTTGAATTATGGTTGGTCTGACATGCAATGCTCGAGCAGTTGCCCAATTTGGTAAGTCATGGCTTACAGTGTGCTCAGTATGCATGCGGTTGGCTTGATCAACTCTGGCATCATCACCTTTGCATGTCGTGACCTGTAAAACAATATATGATTTTTATACTTCATTTACAGCCTGTTATAGGCATTTGAGTTGTCCGATTCAACCTTGACATGACCATCAGCAAATCCCTAATTTAGGTACACTCAACATAGCTGCTTAGTTATTACCCAGTGACATACACATTTTTACCTCATTTTACAGCATTGCTACAATGCTGCAGTGTGGGAACAGGTTCACAACCAACTGGGAACGTGGCTTGACAAGGTTCGACAAGCCTATATTATGGCACAGGGCACACACTTTTGTGTCTTGGCAGAACAACAGTTCACTACAGGGCTACAGCATAGTCACAGTGAACAATTAGCCTAATAAGTAATACTTTTTGTAGACTCAGAATTCTAATGGCTATGGACTTGGATGAAATTTTTTCAAATGAGAGTCACATGATTGACAACCAATGATGGCCACACCCTCATTGCTTTCCACATGATCCAGCTACCTCCTGCTCACCCTCACCACCTGGTGCACATGCCTGCTGCCTCCCACTCATTCTCACCACCTCATGTGGCACTTGCTGCCTCTCACATGCACCCTCTGTGCCATTTCAACACCTTATGCACACTCCCATGAAAACCATGCCTGCAGCATCATGAAAGTGGCAGCAGAAGTGTCATGATGATGTGACGGCATCAATGGCTGCAGCTGCAATGTCATGACCATGCAATGGTGATGAGGATGAGAACAGCGGCACACCACAAGGACAGCAGCAGCTGCAGCATCACAAGGACACCATGGCAACTTGGATGACAGCAGCAGTGGCAGACCAACAAGGTGGTGGTGATGAGGGCATCATAATGGTGCATTGATGACGACAATGACAGTGGCATTGTGATGGTGCAATGACAACAGCGACAGCAGCAGTGGCAGACTAGTGAGGTGGTGACATCATGATGGTGCAATAGCAGTGGCGGCAGAACCAGGCCAATGCAAGCACAACAATGGCAGTGGTCAAGACAACATGACTGCAACCACCATAGCCACAGCATGGCAACAGTGATGTCATGACCATGACAATGGCAGTGTGATGTGGGGCTTGCAACTGTGACCCCAACACAAACATGACAGTGATGGCAGGCCTGTGATGACAGATATGGTGGTGGCAGCACAGCCAAGATGACATGATGACAGTGATGTGACGCTGGGCTCACAACTGCAACCCCAATGCAAATACAATGGTGATGGTAGGACTGCGACAATGACTGCCATGCAGCCAGGATGACACAACCATGACCACTACAACAACGGTGACAATGTGACAATGGTGACATGATGCAGGGCTTGCAACTGTGACCCCAACACAAACATGATGGTGATGGTGGGCCCATGACGACAGATATGGCAGTGGCAGCACAGCCAAGATGACACGATGATGGCAATGTGAGGCAGGGCTTGCAACTGTGACCCCAATGCAAATAAGATGGCGACAGCAGGACCACAATGATGACTGTGGCATGGCCAGGATGACACAACCATGACCACTACAGCAATGGCAACAACACAACAATGGTGACATGATGCAGAGCTCGCAACTGTGACCCCAACATGAACATGATGGCAATGGTGGGCCCGTGATGATGGATATGGCAGTGGTGGTGCAGCAAAGATGACATGATTGTGCCACTATGGAAATGGCGTGGCAACAATGACAGTGGAACCACGACAATGTGATGATGGTGATGTGACATGGGGTTTGCAACTGCAATCCTGGCACAAACACAATGATGACAGCAATGGGGGTGCAGCCAAGATGACACAATGATGGTGATGTGAGGTGGGGCTCACAACTGTGACCCCAATGCAAATATGATGGTGATGGTGGGACCACGACGATGACTGCAGCATGGTCAGGACGATGCGACTGCACCCACTACAGCAATGGTGACAATGCAATGATGGTGATGTGACACGGGGCTTGCAACTGTGACCCCAATGTGAACATGACAATGACAACAGGACTGTAAAGCTGACTGCAGTGCGGCCAGGACGACAGGACAATCACACAATGGAAATTATGTATTTTATTAGTATGTAGCTTTTACAAAATAGATTTGTTTTCTATACCTTGAAGTCACTCAAATGAATTTGGGCTGAGATTACTGAAACAGACTGTATGTGTCTGTATCAAGCTGATAGCCTGTACCAATGTTACAGTACATACAGGATTACCAAATATGTACAGCACTATAGCCTCTGTGAGGTGACTGCACAGGGGGGAACCTTTCTGTGACACTGTGACACCTGCACAGCACTCCACAGTGCTGCACATAGTGTTGGGGGCAGAATTATTTTGAGGCAGAGTCTGCTGGTGAAATGGCAGAACAGCAGTTGGCAGAATGGCAGAACTTGGCAGAAGGGTATTGGCAATTTTGAAGCATGTTTACTGATGTGGCAAAACTGTAGATTACTGTGACAACATAATGCCTTCAGATGATAGTAAGGCATGAATATCCCACTGGCCCTCTCCTACCTTGTCCAGCACTAAGATGTCTTCGACAAATCCCATGGGAAGTGTACCTTTGTTTATGACCTTCAACTCATCTTAGCTGTATACCTGGCCTTCAAGTACCTCATTTCCATTGGGTTCAAGCTCTGGATCCACCACTATGCTTGAACTCAACTTGGCAGTAGGTCCCAAGTCCTGTTTCTCATGCTTGAGTGCATCAAAAGCACTGCTCAATTCTTTGTCTGTGATAACCTCTGGACCAGCAAGATAATCTGAGTCATTGGACTTGGACTGTGTGGCAAGTGGTGGGATCCATGTGAATGTTTTTGTCAGGTCCTTTGCCAGTTCTGGATCAATGCCAAGCTGTGGTTGAGTGTGCATGTGAGCATGCTTTTGATGAGTTGATTTTCCAGCCACACAGTTGATTTTATACAGATGGTGTGCATAATTTGAGCATAGCTTGCTCAAGCCTTCAAACATATCAACAGTGAGGTTACAATGTTTGACACACTGTGTTCCACTGAGACCTGAGAAATACCTCTCAACATCAGCCATATGTGGAACCACAGAATGGAGAGCAACTGCCATTGCCTTGAGAGAAGATTGTGTCATAGCAATGGAAAGTTGTTCCCACCATTCGAGGGCATCAGATTGAGCACCTGCAAACACCCCAGTACATGTCTGATACTCCTTGAGGTCACAGATAACATCAGGAAATCAGTGAGGTGATGATATTCCCTGATATTCCAATGTTGTATTCAAAACAAAAAACAATCTAGCTACCAAGCATTCATTTTGCAAGCCAGTAAAGGCTAGATACTCATTATTAATACTAGTACAAAATTTCTTAGGTATATAAGGCTTTACCAGCAGTATCAGAATATATCAGCACTTCACAGTTTTCCTAATGAAGAGCTTTTGCCTCAGCTTCAGTCCACTGCCATTGCTGTGCAATTGAAAGGGCTGTTTCAGTGGTTTGTTGTCATGCTCTTATATCCAACTGTCTGTCCCATCCAGTCCATAGTATTTACACTCATAGTATTTTCAATTCAATTTGTTCTCAAGCCTCACAAGAGGGTTGAAGTGGTCTATGAGTATTTTTGCAGGTGGTCTGCCAGTGGAAGTGTTGGTTGCCATGTATGTGACAGACACACAGGATGTAGTATGAATATGCTTAGCCCAAAAATGTTATCTCTTTTGTCTCCAATATGTCACATCCGAATCCATTCGGAACCATTCCCCTGATATTCTGCCAAGTTCTGCCATCCTACTTGGGCTACTGCCGGCAATTGCCGGGGTGGCAATTGCCATTGGCAGAATGGCAGCCTTCTGTCAACAACACTGCTGGCAATAAAGCTTGATCTGAAGATGGGGTCGGGACCTCGAACAGATTACTATCCCTTACCCCCGAACCGGCACCCACCCCAAGACCCCAAATTACCACGGACGTCACGAGTTGTCACATTAGACTCCCGTCGGCCCCGCTTTAGTATCCAGCGGGTGACACGCAGCGTGACAAATGCTACATTCACGATCATTTCTCTACCACTGATAGTATCTTGGCAATGGACGCCACCGAACCGCTTGTGTCAGCGGCGCCGCAACGTCAGCGCGCTCGTGCTTCGACTTGTCGGACGTCACGCGAGATGGGTGAACGATGGTAGGTTTCGTTCTTGTTTTCTCCTATCCTATCGTTCTCTATATATATGTTCGCACTCTATTACTCTCCTAATACTATACGGTACCAGGCTCCTATTAAGCTCGCCGCGTCGGCCAAGCTTGGCTTGTTTTTGTTTGATCTCATACCGAGACGCAACACGACTGACTCTCTAGTTGAAGGCAGGTGCGTGCTACGGCAAAGTAGGCGAAACCAATACTCTAAATAACGTTGACACACAGATACAATCTTTACTTCATGTTAGCGTTCACCTGAATCTGCGACCGTGACAAGTCCACGTGGCACGCTGCCAAGCAGTGACCTGTTTTCGGCCCAACGGAACAGAAATTTCGCACGTGTCTGCATGATTCAAAAAATGGTATATATGGTGGCGGGCAAAGCCCACCAACAACGCGTGACGCTTATATAAGCGAAAACCCCCTAAAACTGCCCAAAACTTGAAACCATCACATTTCTCGTTCACACCAGCTGTTGATGTACTTTCTATTATGGTGGAAACATCTATACAATATAGAATAAGAGTTCTATTGTCAGTAAACATTAGTTGAACAACTAGATGTTGTTGTATGTGCAGTATATTTGAATGTGTGGCTATTTATCTCTATCATATCTTGTCGTCCGAGTCGAGTTCAGCATCGAAAGGGATCTCCTCACATCTAGAATGTAATTCATGGCGATCGGAGAGTTGGAGGACAAGTTCACAACGATCAGCTTTATTCTTGAGCTGAGATTTGGCTGGAATCTTCTTTTCGACACCAAAGTGACGATACAACACAATCTGGTCATTGAGCTCCGGGTTCCACATACCATTGAGGGAATCTATGTCATGTACAAGATGGATTGAAGCGAAATAGTTGTCCTTTTCAGCCTGTGCAGTGGCCTTCTCATCAGCTTTCTTCTGTGTGGCAGTGGCAATATCTTGTTTGTGGAGTATGAGTTCTTCTCGATGCAGCTTCTCCGTATGACCTGCATCAATACGGCGGGCCTCTTGATGGATATGCACATGGGCAGCCAGGTTGTTGTTTTCCTTGTTGTGCCGTTTGCTTCGTGCAAGCTCGAGTTGCTTCTTTCGAGCTGCGGAGACCCTTTTTTTAGCACATCTCATGGTAGTTGACGCCCCATGATAACAAACAAATTGTTCGTTATTAAAATAAGATAATAGATGAATTAAAGTGGCGAATATGATGATGTGCAGACGGACACGCCTTCGTGGACACGCGCGTTTTTGGAAATTCGCGCTTGTGGCTGAAGACTTGCATGAAATAGGGGCTGTAACTTTGTGAGAGCTAAGCAGGCACGTCACGCGGTCGAATTACTTCACTATCAGTGGTAAAATTCATCTACTCTGTAGGCACTACAAGGATATCAGAGCGGATTTTTGGTTTTTGTCCTGTAATCTACTATTCCGATGTGTCAGGACATGATATCTACATACACAGACCCTAATTCAAAATTCCGTTCTTATAACATGACAGATTTATAGCTCATATATAATTTCATCAGCCAAGACGATGTCTGAATGTGAGTATTGCTGCCTGCAAGTGACGGTTTCTACGTCTGCATGCCATACTGGCTATGGGGTGGCGTGGGAGTGCGCACGCCCGCTTTGCAGGCAATGCGCACCAGGTTTTGCATGACAGAAACCCATCTAATCTAGGTACACACCAGCCGACCCTTCACAGAAGGATGGGTCGTTTGTTGAACAGACGTCCGAAACGTACAACTGGTGTACCACGCATCTGGTGAGTCCATCCTTGCTTTGCACCCTCACCTCTCGTTACTCTACACGGGCTTCCCGAGCGATCTCTGCGACAACGGCAGCAGCGACTCTAACCATAATCTCATGCTCTTCATCCATTCGTTCTTCCTCGAGTTCTTCTTCTGATTGGGTCCATACAGCACATAGATTAGCACATTCGCCAAAATATTTTATTCCTATGTTGCGGACTGATGTCAGAATATTTTAACAGTAAAATAATTTGAAATAGAATTCAAGGGCCTGGGCCTCTATTCTACTTAAATGTTGGCTACGGAAGGTCACCCATTTTTCGGCAACTTATGTCGCGAAACTTACGCGCTGTGCCCTCCCCCCTGATCTGGTCCGGGCGGGTGGTAGACGGGAGATACAGATAACGGTATTACTGGCGGATGACGCGGCCACGATGGTATGACGAGACAAGACGGGACGGGACGAGACGAATAAGCGACTTGAAGGCGGAACGATTTCGGTAACGAATGCGAACGAACGACGACGCGGCCGCGATGGTGTGACGGACGAGAGCGGGTTGGCGACCTCGAGTGAGCCTGAACGAGCCTGTAGGACTTTTTAGTCTAACTCCCGGATGCCCCGATCGCACTCAGGAGCTTGATGTCAGTGTCCATTCACGCTGAACGCGCTTTTTTTAAACCTACTTGGAAAGCTGTCCAAACTCTCGGACTTAATCTTCGAGCACAAACAAGGCCACGCAAGAGATGGAAGTTATAAAGCCTACGCTCGCACCGCCAATCAGTCAGGTCACTCCAAATGACTTCCCAATGTGGAATGCTTGGGTCATGTTCTCCGGCAGACAAAGCGTACAAAATAGAACAATAGGATCAAGTCGAATGTACGTCTGTTTCATTATTTATATGTTTAACACCTTCAATTTTACAAGGCATGCAATGTGATTGTGACGCAGTTGGCCAAAGAACGGTCACAGTGAAACCTGTACTTTGCTGCACCATTCATGCTGTTCCTTTGGAAAAATGAAGCTTCTCGTCAGAGCATCGAGGCCCCATACAAATATGGACTCTGTGTCGTTCTCGACTCTCAGTATGTTGTTGAATCAACTCGCGTCACGGAGTCTTGAGCATGCCCGTGATATCACCTGTGGCCTACATGTCTTGTGCTGGGATAATGTCAACATCAAGATGTCTACATTCATCGAGAAATGTGATACTGCACTAGGACTCGTCATCCTCTATGAAGTATGTAACGTCAATGCAACAGACCTACAGTGTTCTATGATAAGGGGGGTAATTTTACATGGTGGTAATTAAAATAAAATACAGATTATTGTAACCAATAGATGGGTACCATTCATGAATAAAGTTGAAAGTCCCTGCCTGGGGAGTGTGCGTCATCAGTCGAGCAGTAGAAACACGTAATGCCTTTGAACAGTTTTTGAGAGTCCTGGTTGGCTGGCAGCTGAACGAATAAGGGAATTACCTGATGTCTTTCCATAAAAGTATGCGCCGCACTTGGGGATTGCGGTTTTTGAATCGACAGATGTAGGGAGTCGAGCCAAATGGGTGGTCATTTCCACAACAAGGAGTCAACCCCTTGTCGAGTTCGGCCCGGCGGCCCGGCTCTTGACTTTCAAAGCCAGTCGGGCCGTGCATATTAATCTTGAACCGTGACACGTGACGATCGACACGAACGGCGACTCGGAGTACCCTACTGCCGCCATAGTCGCCTTCCACAAGGCCCACTGGCAGCGTGTCAAATCAACAGGCATCTTGGCAGCCGCGATATCGACTACGCCCTCCAACCCTCCAATACTTTAATCCTCTCCAGCTAAAAGACCACCTTCCATCTCGCCGTCGGCTGCGAGCATCTCTAAAATATTCTCACTGCCAGCAGAGGCACCTCTCAGTGTCGAGTCCGTCACGAAGGACATTCAATTGATCCTCGAGAAGGTGGAGACGAAGCGCAAGTTGAGAACGATACTCAACGTCGCCATCATGCACAGCTTTACGAGACCGAAGGCGGGCTCTCAACAAAATTGGAGTCGACAATCTGGACGCGCGTAGGGAATTGTTGAAACCGATTGTTGTTCTGAATGTACTTTCGGTCGATTTATTACCCGTAAACGAGGTGTCTACCGACCAGCTTGAGGCAGCTTTGAGATCCTAGACCCTCCGATCGTCCCACTGGGACTGGGACTATTCCCTCTGCCAAACGGACTGAGAGGTCGTCAAGAGGACCAACGATCACTATTCAAATTCTCCCACGGAAGCCCGCGGAGCCCTGAGCCTGCATCTGCTCCGCCTTTTTTGACTTCAAACACTGCCAGCCGGGAGCACTTCATGTCTTGGATCTGTCCGAATGTCCACAGCTCAAGCGCCCATTGCCAACTAGAGAAATTCTGACAAGTTTTCTTCCAGTCTTCAATAGCCACCGATAGTAGTCTCGCTGTGACACACCCGTCCAGCTGAACACGCTTTGTCACAGGACACGGGTGAGTGGACACCACTGTTCCCGTATTACCACATGCAGCCTTCAGCATCCGAGGTGTGCATGCGCCCGTGTTACAGAATAAGCGGGCGGCAGCAATAACTTACATTGGTTTTATACACGGCAGGTGAGTCTGCTTGCTGGCAGGATTTTGTGTTCTCCTCGACTGACGGATCCACCACAACCTACATCACATCATGATGTACCTCCCCGGTTTTTCTCCTCTTCTCACCATCGCTGCCATGGTTGCTGCCAGCCAACGTCGTAGACTCCCACCCTATTGCGACGGGTGGGATTTGGCAGAGCCCATGTGTTGTCCCCATAGCGTGATAGACAAATGGGCCGCGGCAGAATCAATTGATGCAGTCGTCGTGAGATTCGCCTGTCCTTCATAACTCGGTACATTCCAGCTAACGACAGTGCTTGCAGGAGGTCGAGGGCTGTGTTCATACGTGGTTGGATGATCCTGCTCATGCCGAGAAGTACAAAGGGTGTCCCCGTCTGTATTACCTCGTATGCTGTCGGGTGAGTGCCAGCTACGCAAGTGGAGTGGGTACTGATGCCCCCTCAGCCTACTGGTATCAACAAGGCAGAATGCCGACCCTCCTTCAGGCCCATATGGCGTAGTGAACTCCCTATTCCCACGATACGGTATTATGGTGAATCCGTGAATCCCCCGAGACATAACGAAGGAGGACATGACAGAAAAGGAAAGGGAAAAGCACTGCTACTGGAACCTAGTAGCACAAGGTAGTAGTGGACAGTATTGTATTTTATCACACTGGCGCAAACGTCGGTGGTGACGCATACGCCGGTGGTGGCGCAAATGCTGGCGCATCAATGGAATTATCGAGTCTCGTCTACCAGGCATTCTATATAAGCAAATAAATATGTGGATCACGGTCGATGAGACCAATCACCCAACTTTTGTGTCAGAAAACAAGCATTCTAGTATACATAATACATTCTCAAGACGAGCTTTCTGCCCTAAAAAACCTTTTATAACTTTGAGGACAACCACCAGGCATATCTGTATAATGTAATATTTGACGGATAGCACCGTGTCCTCTTGCCACATGCATACCGGTGACGTGTGTTGGGGGAGTGGCACTCATCATCTTATCACGGTTAGGCACATGATTATTCCTAAAATGGAATTCGGTCCGGCTCAAGCCACGGCCGTCGCCCTCACCTACGCCACGACCCAACAGCGACTGCGACCACAACGCAGTGATGAAGGCGACGCGACACCTGGCATGGCAATCGCAACTGCAATCACAGCGCAACGCGACGGGACGGACAGCGAGACGGCCGGCGCAGCGCGATGCCGCTACAACCCCTTCGTTCCCGCGCGCCCTCGCACCGTCACCCTCGCCCTTCCGCCGTCGCGCTGTCATCATCGCCCTCTCGGCGTCACGCCATCGTCCACTTCGTGCTTTCGCCATCAACCTCGACCTCGACTTCGACCTCTCCACCGTGCCGTCGTCTACCTCCACCTCTTACCTTCACGCCCGTGCACCCTCGTACCATCGGCCTCCGCCCCCCTCGCGCTGCCCACCTTGCACCATTACGATGACGACAACACGGCGATCGCCGCAGCGCGATTGTCGTGTCGTCGCCATCGTTATCTGAGTTGTGTCATGCCACCCCGCTCTCGATCACGCATCCGCGGGTATACCCAATGACACAGCTCGTAACCTGCAAAGCCCCGGCCTCAGCCCCGGCCCACGGCCTGTCGAATGTCGAAGCCGGGCCTTGTGCCCCACCAAGTCGTGTCGGAAAGCCTGGCCTGGCCTGGCCTAGACAGGCTCGGCTCGGCCTAGGGCTTCAGGCCGGGTCTTGCACATCACTACTGGACGCCTGACGAAATTCCTTTTTAACGCATGATAGCTAGGTCGATGCTTTCAGTGGCTTCCTACTCCTTCTGCGTCAGTGGTCGATTTAGACGACGCTACCCGCCACCGGCTACCATGGATTCTTGGTCATGTCACCGTTTACAGACGTCATCCTTCTGAGGCGCGCGCGCGAAATTTCGTTTACCAGCCTTTCATCCATCGTGATCGTATGCCTATTTGTATTATTTGTGATGATCGCATTCTCACCCTCGTTATGCGCTCCGAGGTGTCAGTTACTCCCTCCACATCTGTCCGGGAGTGCACTTTTCTTGAAGGAGATCTCGTAATCCTCATGAATGGCGCTCCAAATCTCGTGGATGCAATTGTCGAGGGTAGGATCTATCACTTATCTAGCAGAGACAGAATATTGGAATTCTTTCAACGAAAGGTCCTGCTGTGGGTTGCGTAACCTCGTCGGGGTACCTTGCATCTTTGTTATATCACCCTTTGATTCATCCAGGATATGAGGCGCGTTTCTGTATTCAAACCAAGCAACGAATCCACGGACAGAACACTGCCCTTATTATCCATGACTCCATTGATCCTTCGCATTGGCGATCAAAACCATCTCGTACAACCTAAAAGCTGCCCGCTGTGCACGGACAACCTAAGGTCAGGAGGTGGCATTTCAGCAACGCAGCCTCCACAGTCAGTTCTCTGTCACGGAATCCCGCGACCCGTCTGGGGTATCGACCTTCCCGGCGTGGTAAATTTCCCGATTCCGACTGAAGGGATGTAAAGGACCAGATGAGCGATCGTATCGTTCACGAAGAAGCCATTTCCTTCGCACCAACAACACCGACGTTTGAGGGCCAGCGCCAAGAAAAAAATGGAGCAGCTCTTGAACTATGCCTGGTCGACTTACGAATTGTTTGCCCGTCGTTATCCCCTTGTTCCGCTGACATCCACCCCCTGCCTCCCTCATTGTTATACTTTATACCGCATTCTACGGTCGCGTTAATGTATACTTCACAGGTTGACAGGGAATTTACTATGCGGTCTTGATCGCGTGTAGTACATGTGACAGCTTCTTTGTTATTTTCCGCTGACCCTGAATTCAGACCCAATGACGATGCTGCTATCAGGAAAGCAGCACACCGAGCCTGTCAGAATCCAGCGCGATTCCGGCGAGTCGGCTTCTTTAAGCCAAGTCAAACAGAATGGTTAGTAGCATCTCCGTTCCCTCCCGTAATGGCTAGTTTATAAGTGGACAATCAATAAAAGGACAAGCCTAACGCCCTTCAGAGATCTGATACCAGTGGATCATCTCCGTATTTTCCCCTAGCTGCAGCCTATCAGTTCAGAAAGTCGTATTTTGAATCGACATCATGCCGGATTCCAAGTCCGACGAGGAGCATGTCAAGGAATATGGTTCTGAAATCCTCTCAGCGAACGTGAAGTGGGCAGAGAGGCTGAACCAGACATTCCCTCGGTATTTCCCCAGTCCTGAGGGTCATCAAGAGCCAAAGGTCTGATACTCCCTTTTCTTCGTGCCTGCGTTAACTATGTCCCCCTTTCTTTCGACAGATCCTTTGGATTGGATGTTCGGATTCTAGAGTGCAAGAATCGGACGCCACGATGGCTTTGCCGGGCACCGTCTTTGTTCACAGAAACATTGCAAAGTGCGTTTCGTGATCCTGGCAAGTAAGGTGGTCACCGAGCCCTCTCGAACAGCCAATTTCATCTTCATGATGACAATGCGTTGTCGGTCCTTGCATACGCTCTCAAGGCTCTGGCCGTCCAGCACGGTACGCACCTTCGGACTTTGTTTCAGCACCCTCTTTCATGCGTTTTGTTTGCCTTTGCCCCCCCCACCCCTTGCTTCTGCAGTCGTCGTCGTCGGTCACGAACATTGCGGCGGCGCGCTCACTGCATTGAGGGAAGCCCGCTCCCCCCAAGATGGCCAAATCAAGCGTCACCATACCCTCCATGATTCTCTCTACCACATCGTCGAATTGCTCCACGAAGGTCATCATCTCAACGAGATTTATGACGAAGACTCCAAGGACCCCAACGATGCCATCACGCGCTGGCTCACGCCCCTCGTTGACCGCGTCAGGGGGCTCCATGATCTCCCGTGCGACGAAGAGGAGGCGTTGAAGATCGTGGTGGAAGAGAACGTCAAGATGCAAGTGGAGAATCTGAGGCAGTTGGAAGCGTTCGTGAGGAAATCAGCGAAGAAGAAACCGGTCTGGGTGCATGGTTGGGTATACAACTTTTCGACTGGGTTCCTTCGAGACTTGCATATCACCAAGGTCCTTGGCACACTCGAGGACTGATGATTCGTGAAAGTGGCCCTTGCCAGTGAACGTGAGCGCCCAGAATATTTTTAAAGTCACCTACGACGTTGTTTCCGACATGTATGTTTATATCGTTTTGCTGGTAGATTGCAAATACCAGTCAGTGATTCTGTCCAAGTTGGATTTACCCACGTGAAATTAGGTCGGCTAGAAAGTAAAGTCCACTAGGTGTAGGTATATGACACATCGGGTGTCATATGTCTGTCTGCAGCTTCGAGGAACCAGTGCCAGCGTCCCCGGCTCCGCACGCGTGCGCGTCCGTCGATCAGCACTACCCGAGTCGTTGTCCGTTTCGGGATGCGGACTGTAGTTTCATGGAGAGGTGGATCGACTTTCTTTCTTGTCCTGGGCCTTTCCTTCCTGCGAGCCCATGGAGTGCATATCAATTCATTGTCTACGTTGAAATTTGGTTAAAATGTACCATTGATAGTGGCCGTGCGCTGGCACGTGGAAGCTCCAGGCACCTCAAGTCCGAACGCCTGACCTGAAGTATCGCTCGTCCGCACACATCGTGATTAAAGACAACCATGCCACCGCCTACATGCAATAAAGTTACCGTCGATATCGTGACGGATTTCATTTTCCGTGATTCTGATCTCGGGGTTTGTTTCAGCGTCAAGCAAACTGATCATGGATTATTGGGCCAACATGGATCACACCAACTATTTCGTGCGAAGATGGATCGAATTACAACGAACATAACATCAATTATGAAGTCATACAAGCATCACACAAACATCTGCAATGGGTGACGGTCGTATACATTTTGACCCTCGCTCAGCTCGCCAAGATCAGGATAGAATGGCACCATGGCGTCGGCGGCGCCAAGATACAATGAGTTGTAGACGCGCCAGTAGACCTGAAGATAAGAAGCGGTGAGCAACGCCGTCGGGAGCAGACGATCGACCGAGACGCACCTCGCGGACTTTACGCGCAGGATGGAACAAGCCTTGAAGCGTGTAGCTGAGGAGGACACCTGGGCCCAACGTCACCCGCATGGCCTCGACGGCTTCCATGACTGCGCCGATGACATGGGGAGAGGTTTCGAAACAGTTGGGCCATACGAGATTCATGAGATGGAGCATCGAGTCCTCGCAACCGAGACCCGCTACGCCAAGAGCCAAGTGCTTTACAATAACGCTCGCCGTTTGCCGGTGAACGAGGTCACGGTCCGTGAGTGCATCTTCGAGCATGGTGACTACTGAGTCGACGTAGTAGGCAGATTGTGGGCCAACGTATTCGAACACGAAAGTCAGAGCTTTCAGACAACCAGTCCGCACGTTCAGCTCGGCGGTACGATACTCGTTGAGAATTGCAGGAATACATGTAAACGCTAGAGAACGATGTTAAGACTGAAGATCGTCGATGAGGCGAATTACTCACGTCCGCAAGTCTCAGCTACGATGGCGATCGCGACAGTACTACAGACACGGCTTTGACGTTCTTGCACACGCAGGTTGGTAAGGAGAACCGAGAGGACATCTTGGGGACCCAAACTCTTCGCAATGTAGCCGAATGAGTTGACGGCAGCCCGTCGAATGCCCTTTTTGTGGGCCTTCAAGAGGTCCAGGAGCTCAAAACATATACGCATCCACTCTCGCGCTGGGACGAATTCAGCTCCACGGTCGGCTGCAAATGGACGTCAATAACATGAGACACTGGCGAAAGGTCCGAGGAAACTCACCGATACGTCCAATCAAGTTGATCGACGCCTCTTGCACTTTTTCGTGCCGGTTACGAAGAATCGGTGTCATGCGAGGAACTGAATGTGCACTAATCAGTGGTGGAATATGGAGTGGAACATCCAAACGCTTACGAAGATCTTTGACTGGAGGGTTCATCTGGGTCATACCAACAACATTGGCGATCGCACCCTCTGCGGCAATGATACTACCGAGCGTGTCGGGGTACTCTTCACCCAGTTGCTCGAACAGGACAAGGCCCAGCTTGCTCAAAAGTTGGTCTTCACCGCATTGCTTGATGACCACCGCGAGTCGGGTAGTCAGATCGGCTGCTTGCTGACGGACTTTAGCGCTCTTGTTGTTGAGGCGCCAGAGGATTGTGGAGACGATCTGAGTGAGATACGGCTTGACGCGAATGCCGAGGGCGTTGACGACGGTACCGAAACCGTCCAACATAACCTGGTCTTCCGTAGTCTGCTCCTGGAAGGAATAGATGATGCCGTCCACCAGGCGAACCTCGAGACGTTCATCGATGTCTGAGGCCCCCAGGGTGGCGACGACCTTGGTGATAGTCTCCATAACCATCTTCCGGTACGGCTCTGCCTCGTCTTTCAACTCGTTCACTATCCTCCCAACGATCTCCGAAACGCCCGCCTTTTGCGCCAGTTCCACAGTGGTCTCCACGACTTGGCGATAGTTGCGTCTGTCCAATGCCATGCGACGGACCCAGAACGACTTGAAAAAATCTGGGAGAATGTCTTGCTTGATGTACTGTGCTGTGACACCTTCCGTAGCAGCGCATTGCTTGACCACTTTTAGCACAATCTTCTTCATCTCTTCGTCAGACGTCTGGAATTCGCGAATGAGGATGACAGTAACTTCCTTAGTATAATAGGAAGCGTATTCGGGGTCCATGAGGGGGATGATGAAGCCAATTGCCTTCAGAAAGGCGGCAAGACCCTTGCCACGGTGTAGACGGATGCCGAGCCAAAGGGGTTTGAGCACCTCGTCAAACGACTCGATGCCGTAAGGTGCTGCGGCTTCAGCCAAGGCGGCGAGACCGAGGGCTGTCATGGTTCTCACTTTCTGTTGTTCGTCCGTAAGCCCGTGCGCAATGCAGGCTACGAGGTTTCGTAAATGAGGGAGCACGGCACATCCCATCATGATGGCGATTTGTTGTACAATGCGGATACCGGTGTGGCGTGCTTGCCAGGACTTTTTACTGCGGCAGACGGCCTTAAGGAAGGGGAGGAGTGATGGGATTCCAAGGGCAGATGCGACGACGGAAAATGCGCGGGCAGTGGTGTTACGAACGTATTCATCGGCGTGGTCGATATCAGGACGCATGGTAGAGATCATGTGGGCAAGGCCAGCCGCTTTTGAGAGATTGGATATGATCTCGCGCCCCTCGACACGAGCATAGTAATCTTCGTCGATAAGTAGGGGCTCGATGACCACTAGGATCTTGTGCACGTAGGGACGGACGAGGTCATCAAGTTTGTACAGGACACGGTCAATAACCTTGACCAAAAGATGTCGTTCCTGATCTTCCAGTGTGCGCTCCATCAATAGCGGGAGGATCTTATCGAAGAGCGGACCCGCGCCAAACTCGCGAGCTTTGTCCGTGATCTGACGGAGAGCGGTCTTGCGTACGGGAGGAGTGCCATTCTTGATCTTGAGGAGTAAACGCATGATCTTCCGTTCCTTCATTTCGTCTACTGATAGCTCAGTCTCGTCTTCCTCCTTTAGAATCTTGGCGAAATACTGAGCGTCCTCTGGTTTGAAGAAAGCAAGATTGCCAACTCCTGGAATCTCCGTGGGCAGCTCGGGTGCGAGACCAGCAGCTGCGGCAATGGCAGCAGCATCAGAAGACTCTTGTATATGGAAACCCCCAACTTCAGTTATAGGCGTCGCCATCAACTTGCGGGGGGTAACCATTGGCGCATAGCCTGGCGGAGGAGTAACAATGACGTACCCTGTGGCCGGCAGAATAGCGTCCAGTTCTTCGTCAGAAAGGTAGCGATTGTGCTTGTCCTCGTGCATGATACCCGGCGCATTCATGATAATCTGGGTCATGGGCGCATCGGGGACGACAGCAACTTGATCCCAACGCGAGCGTTTGGGGGTTTCGGTGATCAGAGTGGTATTCTCTGTGGGAGGCGCATCCCAACGAGACCGCCGTTTCTTTGGCGCGGACGGTTCTTCTTTCGACACCTCCATCTTGTTAGGATCCACGTTCTCGTCAGCCATGTCCCACCTCCGTTTTCGCTTGGTCGCTGCTACTTCCCGGTCTCGTTCTCTAGCCTCGGCAAGCTCTTTGGCGGCGGCGAGCTCCATGGCGACATCTTGAAGTTCGGAGGCCGGAGGAGTCTTGTCCAAATCCATCTTCATCTTCCCCTCCTCCCTGTCCCGTCTCTCCTTCTCATCAATCGCCTTCCGCACGCGCACCTCCTCCTGCTCCAAGCGAGCCAATCTCATCGCGTCCTTGTACCCACCCTCTACCTCCGTGCCCTCTTCTACATGTTTGAACGCATCCGCGCTTTCCTGTGCTACACGGTTGAAGCGACGGTTGTGATAATCCGACTGTCTCGACGCAATTCGGCGTTTCGAGGCGGTTTCGGCAAAGGGGTCGACGTCTTCTTCCTCCGCAAGATCTGCAAACTCTTGAAGAATCTCCTTGGGTGCAGTGAAGGAGTCGACGAGTCTCTGCGAGTCAGACATGATGGTGGTTGCGGAGAAAGTCTTCGGCATCGTCGTTTCCCAAAGCTGAGTCTGAATAATAACTGGCCAAATGTGTACAAATAACCCCTGTTTAGTCATCCCATGACTCTTTACTCGTTCCACAGGTTGCTGGGCAACAAGTAACCCACCCACAACGTCAAACCAACCATGGCCACCATCACCCAATACGCAAAGTAACCACCCATTATGTTTTTCTCGATGCTGAGCGAAAATGCAGAGTTGACCGCCGCAGGCCCAACAGCACGCACGACAGAGACGACTACTTGCGCAAAGCCATTCGTCGCGCCAATCGACGCCTTGTTCGGCGCAGCAGCACTTATATACATGAACGTTATTCCTTTTTGAACATAAATCAACAACTTGGCTACAATATCATAACCTCTTACCGTAAGCAAAACTTGCAACAATAAACAAGGCCATTTGAAGGCTTATGAGGAGCCAAACAACGGAGCCTAAGCCATATACCCGCGCTGCAGCGTTGATAACAGGAAATAGTGCTATCACAGGGACGGACAATGAAACAGCTGCCAAATACATGCGCTTGGCACCGAGCCAGTCATGTATTGGAGCGAAAAACACCCATTGGATAATGCCGCCCAGCATTCCCAAAAGAGCCAAGATAGTCCCGATCGCAGGTGGGTCGAGATCAAGGCCGCCCATTTCAACGGGCAACGCGCAGAAGACTGGGAGTATTGCACGAAAAGCAATATCAATGAGGGAGAAGGCAGCATAGCTGCCAGCGGCAATTATAACAGGGCGAACAAGAAGAGCACGGAAGGGGAGTGGCTGACCATCCACTTCTGGTACTGGTCCGTCGCGTACGACTTCGTTCATCTGTGGACCGGTCGTCGGTCCATTTCCCTGCGTCTTCCCACCGGAAAGGTACTGCCTCAGAGTCACCCGGTGCTTCCTGGTCTGGGTGAAAGCAGTTAGCATTACTCCCTTTGCTCAGGCGGACCTTCACACCTCCGTCATAAACACCAGGGTGATGAGCCACGAAAGTCCCGTGATACTCGCCGAGACCGCACAGGGTAGAAAGTATGGGTATTCCTTGAGAAATGCAGAATTGCCGAACAGTCCTGGGAATCTTTCTGCAGGTCTGACCAGAGACCCACCGATCAGTGGCCTTAAGATTTGTTTAGTGCAACAGGATGGATACCATGGAGAAACGAGAACAGACCCGGCAGTTGTACCAAGGGACCAGGTAACTGGCAAAATGCTGTATGCCTGTGCGATGTTCGTAGAATCCGTGATCTCGATCGTCATGCTTTTCATTACACCGATATTTCCGTTGAGAGCACCATTTAGACACCGACTTGAAGCATTTCATCAATGAAATAAAAAGCACAGGACTCCAAACTAGCTCGCACCTTATGACAAGGCTCCAGAATGTTTTTGATAATCCGAAACACCACATGGACGCCGACAACCCAAAGAGCCCTATGAGAAGCACGGGTTTACGACCAATTTGGTCCGACATACGACTCCAATGATATATTGTGCATGCCTCAGTCAAAAAGAATAAAGAATGCTACACTCGTGAGTTTAGAAGCCCCGAGATGGATCTTGGTAGTTTGCACGAACTACGAACCATGAGTCCAACATAGTATGCAACACGGGATTCTTTTCCGTCCGTGACACCAATGTCCCTCATCAACTACATGAGAAACAGATGCGAAACTCTAGTGTGGGAGGATCAAGGGGAAAACTGCTCGTACCTGGGGAAGGAACGGTGCTATGACCTGCGAAGTAATTGGCTCCGAGATTTGAAGCAGCAATAGAATGGACAATTGTCGCCAAGGAAGGGGAGTCTTCTTCTTAGGGAGACCGACTTGCTGAGTATTCTGGGTTCGGTTTGTGAGAAGTGGTGTTTCTTCATCTGTTATTTGAGGCATAGACGCCAACAAGTCGGAATGAAGAGTCCTTCGAAACGTGAATCGGGTTTTCCCAAAATTCTGCTGCGAGGTGAGCTCAGAGACAATCTAATTTGAGATATCGTCTGGGGTATAACATGTAGACAAGTAGATCTGAGCCCACCGGTGGGAGGATAACAAACTGGGTGGGAAATTGGGAGTGCGACTCATCGCGTCCAGTTAAATAGCTAAGGGCCGTTCAATCGGTGCACTGGCATTCACGCGACGTGATCGCAGCCCGATCTTGGGTTAGGGTTCCGAATCCTCTGGCGTGTCTTCTGCCAACGCTACAACTTCAAGAAATTCTCGTCCCCAAGAATGTAAACTCACACTGACTCACAGTGGATAGCTAAAAAATGCTGTAAATAAATGATGTTATTAACTGGCTAATATCTCTTGGTCATGTTGAGGCCCTGGTCGACCTCTAAAAAAAGTAGAGGCGGTGTAGAAAGGTACGGGGACATGACACGTCCGTTCCTGAGTACGTCAAGAATGTGTATGTAGTGTTGTGCACGGCCCGGCTTAGCGGCTCGGGCTTATGAAAATCGGCTCAAGCCGCGGCCATGGGGAAGCCCAAGCACAAAGCGTGGCGCATATATAAATAAAAATCCCCTACTTCGATGGCACACAACGTAGTATCGGGTGCATCAAGCAAGAATAAATGGGATAAACTACTGTACTATTCTCATGAAGAAGCTGAGGCAAGCTGAATACTACAAGGCATATGCACATTAATAGAGGTTTCTGTGACAATTGATTCGAAAACTCCATGCTAGAATTGTAAAAATGATCTATGTCAAAAACCTCATAGCTCTGCATCATTCTGATCATTGTCAATACTTGCTGATGGCTCAACCACAAGGTATACAACCTCATCTGGTACTTCCTCACCCCTGCTATGTGCCTCATGGCAGCCAATTAGCTTCATCAGCACCTCCACACATTGCTGCTTTGTTGCCTTGGTTGCATGATCAGCTGCTTTCTGTTGCATAGCTGCCACCTGCTGCCTTCCATGCTCAATTATCATCCCCTGCTGCTGTTCCTCAATCCCTAATGATTTGATTTGACAAGCCTCCTTCAGCAAATGGACATGATCTTCAACATCTCACCATGAAGGCTTGTGTATTGTTTCAAGAGAACATGATCTGGTCAGTGAAACGACTCACAGTAAGTGATGGCTTGTCCTGAGAAAACTGATGCCAGGAACCTAGCATCCCCCTCATTCACATCATTAGTTGTCAGCATTGAAGCAAGATCACATTCTTTTTCAGCCGGTAAGGTATTTTCGTGGCACTCGAAAAGTGATTAACAAGTCCTAACTAGAGTTGGCAGAACTGAAGAATGAGATGCAGAAGAGAGTGTTCCCATGTTTGCATACAGTCAGTCGTGTTGTGTCTGTGGCTGAAATTCTGGTGTTTAGGGGCTATTGACATCGTCGACCATGCCGACAATTTTCTGTGCTTCGTTCCCCGCAGAGAAAATGATTTTAATAGTAAGTTTAACAGTTTGTTTTTCTATTCCTAGCATTCTTTATGTAGTTCTTGCCTTCTGCCTATATGTATCTCATTCCAGATTACTTTTCATTGTGACATGTGCGAAGGCCAGCGCCCGTGGGAACAATCCAGGTCGTCCCCGCCCTCTCACCGTCGCCACCTCGTCCACCTCGCCCTCTCGCCTTCACACCCGTGCGCCCTCACATCGTTGGCCTCGTCCTCTCGCCGTTGGCCTTGGCCTCGCCTGTCATACCGCCATCCTGCCATCGCCCTCGAGACCGCGTTGTTGACCTCGACCTCGACCTCTCGCCATCACGCGTCGTCCACTTCGCCCCCCCGCCCTAACGCCCGTGCGCCCTCTCGCTGTCCACCCCGCCCTCTCGCCTGCGCGCCCTCACACCCTCGACCACACCCTCTCGTTATCAACCTCGCGTTGCCCTCTCGACCTCGCCCTCCTGCAGTCGCACCATCGTCCTCCGCCCCCCTCATGCTGCCCACATCTCACCATCGCGATGGTGATGATGACAACATGATTATCACTGCAGCGTGATTGTCATGTCGTCGTCATTGTCATCGTGTCGTGCCAGGACACGAGGGATGGCCGCCAACGTGGCCGCGATAATGACGCAATGGACAACGCGGCGGTAACGGCGGCACGACCACAACGCAAAGACAAACGGGACGACTGGGACGGCCATGACAGCGACGGCGCCGTGACGCGGCGGTCGCAACTGTGACCACGAGCAGCTTGCAGCCTGCAGAGCCCCCCAGGGCTTGCCAAATGTCCAAGCCGGGCCCTGGGCCCTACCAAGCCGTGCTAGAGGGCCTGGCTTGGGGCTTCAGGCCGGGCCTTGCACGACACTAGTCAAGACATATGAACTCGTTGGTAAGCCCTACTGTCGCCTGCTACCCACGTCAACTTGGTATATGTCGGTACCGATAACACTCCCAGCCGCCAAGTCCTTTTCACCAAGCGAATTCCGAAGTCTCATCACATAACAATCTCACCAGAGGGCAACCCGCAATCTTCGAAGCACTATACGTTCTTCTCATTCGCAATTGATGACGAATTACATTGGAGATGAAATCGGAGCATTGAACAAACAGTTCAAGTGAGTATTTGGATGGCTCAGATAACCGGAGACCAAATCCTACCAATCGATGAGAGAGGAAAACCAGTCGTGGCAGTGGTGAATGTCCTCGAACATTTCTATTTGAAATGTTCAATCGTACCATAAGTGCACCAGGAAACGACACGTTTGAAAGTCAGTCAATCGACGTGCCATGTTTGCTGACGAACTTGGTATACAGATGTGACGCTCGGAGCGCCTGTATACTCGTCCGAAGCATATCATGATGCCGCAGTGAACGATGGTCGACGGTATCTCGCATGGACGACTCCTGTTCATCATGTCAACCTTGACCTCCTTGCAACGGATACAAAACACTGTAGTATATGCATCTGGACTGGCAGATAGAGCTGACGCGTGACATCTGACGGAATTTCGTCAGCCTACCAATGGAAATGGGAGCAGGTGCGTTACACGGGGATCATTTCGAGTCTCCGTTGAAATATTCTTGCACCGCTGGCAAGCCTGGTTGATCCCCATGGGAGCTTAGCACTACCATTGCGTGGGCGAAATGACATTTATAGCGTCGTTCTTATTCCTAAGAATCCATCAATTGTCACGTCACTGATTCAGGTCAACTACAGATGAAAGTGAGTAGGATCGATGTAGGTGCGATTCGTCTGATACCGGCTACCTTGGTAGCTTACCGAGCACGAGTACCTTGTAAGCAGAACCACTGCTTGTGAAGTTTTACACGTACACTGGGATAGATATGGCCTGTAACGGTGATCAATGAGTGCGACCTCATATTATGAACAACCAACTGTCGAGTTA